>VUQG01014596.1:0-41325 GCA_015106755.1 Etia nguti
CCCAAAAGGCAGAGGAAGATGCTAACCATCGCACAAAAGTTGAACTTCTGGACATGCTAAAGGAAGGTAGAAGTTACCGTATTTTTCAGATTATAAGGCGCATTAAGTGAAACAAAACAGTCAGATAAGTCAAACTTTACTCAACTCATTCTTCTTGCTTCCTCCACCTCCGTACCATTGATTTATTAATGTTGAATTCTCTGGCAGCTGCTCTATAACCATGTTCTGGACCTGAAAACAGGGTTTGATCTTTGGTTTCATTCTATAATACTGGACTTATTTTTCTATGAAGGTTTGAACTTTGAGGGTGTTTAAACAAGAGAGAAAAGTGTGAAAATGTTCATGCCTGTCTGAGAGAAGTGTATAAAGTGTGTAGTGAAGGGTTTTAAAGCCTTAAAACATCTATAATAATTGTAAAAAATAAAGCTGGCTACTTCGCGGATTTCACCTATCGCGGGTTATTTTTAGAACCTAACTCCCGCGATAAACGAGGGACCATTGTATATCAGAGGTTTCTGATCAGACCAGCCCATCTGCCACCACCATCTATGCCACGTTCAGAGTCACTTAAATCACCTGTCTTCCACACTCTTGGATCGACATACTTGTGAACATGCCTAAATGCACTGACAGGTTGCCATGTGATTGGGTAGCTGTGGGCCGTCTATCCTTCAAGATCAGGTCCTCTACCATAGGCCTAGTTTGAGGGTCCTGCACAGTATCTTTGCTGTTCTTCTGGACAGAAATCCCAGATGTCATTCCTAGTATCTGTTGGAGCCACTCACCCAATTTGGGGGTCACTTTCCCAAGTGCTCTGTTTACTACAGAGACCACTGTTGCCTTTACCCTCCACCGTTCTCGAGTTCCTCTCTCAGCCCTTGGTCTTTCTCAAGTTCTTTTGTGCTCCTGCTCCTTATTGTTGATATCACTTGTTATAGCTACATCTATCACTATAGCCTTCTTTCTCTGCTTGTCTATCACTCCTGTGTCTGGTTGGTCAACCATCACCAGTTTGTCTGTCTGTATCTGGAATTCCTATCAGATCTTAGATTTCTCATTCTTAACCAAGCTAGGGGGCGTTTGCTATTTTGAACTTGGGAATTCCAGACCATATTCAGCACAGATGTTTCTATGTACTATGCCGGCCACTTGGTTATGGTGTTCTATGTATGCCCTGCCTGCTAGTATCTTGCACCCTGCTTTTATGTGGTGGATTGTCTCAGGGTCATCTTTGCACAGCCTGCACCCGGGGTCTTGCCTGGTGAGCTAGACCCCAGCCTATATCGATCTGGTGCTTAGAGTTGTTTGGCAGCAAATGGTTTAACTTGGCACTTGGTAAAGTTTTATTATATGAAACTATATGAAATTGTGTCATCATTGGTTTGAATGCAAAGTAAGTAGAAAAAAATTACAAGATATAGCAGTAAACACCAGTATCTGTATGTGTGTCTGAGTTGAAGTGATATCAAAAGCAGCATCTTGTGTCCCTGGGAGGACTCACAGAGACATAGGGATGCTGTTATAATGTATCTGCTGGTTAACTTCTCAGCCTCCTCCACACAATAATTAGTACCCAGAGGAAAAATAGGAGTGGGAACTGGGACACAGGAATGGTGAGAAGGATGACTGGGGGGTTCCAAGAGGGATCCCCTAATGACAGGTACAGCAAAGTAGATACTCCAGAGAAAACTGCAGATGAAGTTCTCACTCTATAATCCTATGTTCATGTTACAGTTAGTGCTCTGAGACTAGCTGTGCTGGTGTTTTTTAATATTCAAAAATTCAATTTCTCACATACTAGCTTGTTTATCCATAAGTCTTCTCAATTACGATGAAATCATCTCTGAAACCAACTTCTGGGTTGTTTCCGGCTTTCCTTCACAAACACTTTATCTGTTGGTGACGTAAATTTTCACTTCCGAAAATTATTGGTAAATTATTGGTAAAATTTCCTAGAAGTTTAACCTTCCAGGAGTGGAAAACACCAGCTGAATTTTACATTAAATTTACGCCACTGTAACCAATATAAATCTACATATTCATCAGATACTTCGCAACAGCTATGATCCCAAGTCAATGCTCAAAACACTTTCTTTGCAAATCTTAGAGCTCTGAAAACTGTATGACACAAACATTAGCATAATGTGAGGTTCATTGTGTTATGAAAAACATATAAAAGTCCTCCAAATACTTATCAAAACATTAGATAGTAATTTACATGCTCTATGTGTAAAAAGATATTTTTAAAAAGAGAGAGTTCTGTGCACTTTTGTGTTTGTGTGTCCCAGAGTGTTTTGTGTGAGCATACATGTGTGGAGTTAATGCAGTTAATAAACTGACAGATTTGCTTCGAAATTAAGAATCTTCTTGTTAAAGTGATAATCAGAGAGAACATCCTGAACCAGATAAGTCTCAATGGGCCAATGCTGTTTAATATCAGGATGCTTACAAATGCAGAAGTAGTGCCAAAAACAGGCTATAGGAATCTAGATAGGGCTCAGATTAAAGGCTGGAGTCGAGATGATCAGGCAACATTTCTTTTTCATGGAATAATTAAGCCTTACATTATTAGGACCAAGGGTGTATCCCCAGTAATTATCAACCCTTAGTATTACACTCAGCAACTCTGCATGAAAGCATCTTGCCTAATGCGCTCATGTTTTAATATTCTGCTGGTTTTTAAAAGACCCCCAAATGGCGAGATGAGCCTAATCCTGTCATGCAAAATTGACACCCTCGTATGCCATCTGTTTAAATACAGTAAATCTGGTTTAACATAACCAGTTCATAATGAAAAGATAGTAATCCTGTAAATTGGGGCAATGACAGAGACCAATATCTTTAAATGAAAACTGCAGCTCAGTCACAGTGCTCCATATTTCTATCTTGGCAGATAGAGTACCAGTGTACTATCACATCGCTTGGAATAACTTACCATTTGTTTGATGAGTTCCAGGGATTCAGGTACAATTTCCATTAAAGTGGGTCACTCAGCCTGTAACTGAATAGCGGACATGCTCAAGTCAGGCGATCAAGAGAGGCGCCAATGAAGCGGATTATTAGCTACCTGCTGCCAGTGAGTTACTGTAAGCACCATAGATGGAGGTTAACAGAGAGGACGGGGGTGTTGTGGGATTTTGCAATTTATTATCCTCTGGCAATTAGCTAGGAAATGCTACAGGCTCTTTGATTGTGGGATGTTTAAAAATGAAAGAGATAAGCGAGAGCCACAGATGTAGCAGCCCTTCCTCATGGTAGACACTGGCTGCAGGCGCAAGAGATAGCAGAAGCTCTGATAGTCTCCCAGTCAGACAGAAAGGGCTAGATAGGCAGGGCTGAACTGATTCACTGGTGATAACTCCTGTCAATCAGGCCTTGAGCTTGATTAATACACGCTGCTCATGGGAAAATTAGGCCAAATGGGAGGTTTGATGTGAGGGGTTACAGAGAATTGAGTTATGAAGGATAAGTAGAGGAGATGCAGCAAGTGTAAGCTGTGTCTTAGTAAATGACAAAGACTGAAAGAGAAACATGCCAGTTAGGTCAACTCTTTGAGAAAACCCAAAGCTCATTGCGGTTGATGTATTTGAATAGTTCACCGTGGTCATGTCAGCTTGGGTCAGGGTCATAGTGAATCTGTCACTGTCTTATGGTTTTAATCAAAATTCTGATGAGGGATTTGGTTCTGTCCATAACCCCTGCCCTTCACTGTCATATTTGAAGTCCATCTTACTGGACACTGGCCCCAGGAACATACAGGCTGTCCTTCACTCATTTTTTCCATCACATTTACTCCCTGTGTGAGTCAGGACTGAAACCAGGACATAGTGAGAACTGATAAGAATCAGAACCATTTAAGGTCCACACTCACAGGAAATGTTTTTCTTGTAATGTGACATGGGTGTGTGAAATAATCACCAGGTTTAAAAAAAAACCCAAAACATCCAACTAAACTTACAAATTAAAAATGATGAACCTGTATCAGGGTGCTTTATCTCATAATGACATCAGATCATGGGTTTCTACCTCGGTCTTGGTATTAATAAGTGTTCTCGTTATCAGTGCTGCCTACATTACAGTCATATCTCAGTATCATATGAGCCTAGTTGGATCTGATGGATTTGGTGGTCCCAGGTCAAGGTTAAAGAAACTAGCTTCCTCTATCTACATCCACAATCCAATTTAAACAATCTAAACTTAAATTCAGAGCTCCAGATTGTGACCAAAATTGTAGCATATGTGACCATTTACAAAAGTAAATCAGTAAATGTCCAAGTTAAGGTTTCCATCTGTGCGAGCTAATGTCTTGCAATCTATGGGTGAAAGCCGGCAGTTTTTCTTCACAAATTCATCCAGTCTGTCCTGACCCATACAGGAAATGTCTATATGCTCACAAACAGTCTATAGTTGGTAGCCATTACCATGGTTAGTTCAGTCTACACCTGAACTTTTTAGGAGACAGAGGAGGAGGCTGTTTAAGAAGTGTTGACTTTGACATGACTGATTATAGGAGTGCAGGTGCAGGCAGGGTGAATACCAACTGGGCCAGTGAAGAAAAGAAGATATTTTGAGCCAGAATTGCTCACTGAGTACCAACAGTTCTGGTACACAGGGAACATGGGACTAAAATTAAACCAAAACTGTGAAAAAAAAAGTGTGAAAAACATTTTATTTTATTGAAATACAAATTAAAAACAAGACTTTTGACAACAATGACAATAACTCAATGTAGTAAAATGTATTGTGTTCTCATGAAAATAATGTCAAAATGGAGGTGAATTTGTCAACTCAGCGTCAGAACTGATCCCTGTTGTAATCCTATCCCCACCTTGAAACTTTCCATTAGTACTACCACACACCTGTCTGTCCTCATACATGTCCTTTACTTGCCTCACATACTTCTCTGCCACTCCTGACATCCTCATATAATACCTCAGTTCCTCTCTTGGCACCCTATCATATGCCTTCTCGAGATCCACAAAGACACAGTCACATCTCCTTCTGACCGTCTCTATACTTCTCCATTAACACTCTCAAAGCAAACATCTATAGTGCTCTTTCTCAGCATGAAGCCATACCGATGTTAACTATTTGTCATATGGTTCTTAATCTAGCTTCAAAAAGTCTTTCTGGTAGCTTCACTGTATAAGTCATCAGCTTTATCCCCTTGTAGTTCTCCACATCACCCTTGTTCTTATAAAAAACTTTACCAGTACACTTCCTCTGCATTCCTTAGGCATCCTCTTACCCTCTAGAATTGTGTTAAAAAGTCTGATAAAACAACTCCACTGCCCTCTCCCCATACCTCCACAGATATGTCATCTGGACCATCTGCCTTTCCACTCTTCAGACTTCGCACTTCCTGATTTACTAACTCTCCATCATCCATCCTCTTTCCTGTCTCATTTTCTAGATTCATCAGCTTCCCAGAGTACTCCTTCCATTTTCACAACACTCCTTACTTGTTAGCACATATCCATTTCTGTCCTTCAACCTAACCTGCTGCACATCCTTTCCAGCGAAAATCTCTTCGTCGAGCCAGTTATTACAAGTCCTTTTCTCCATTCTCTTTTGTCCCACCTTATACACACCTCACTATGACCTTTTTTTCATTCGAATTTGTATTAGAATACCTACTGTAAATTTCTCAAATCTTGCTTCTGACAAATACCACCCATATTCATCCTCTTAAATTTATTAGTTTTGCGAGGCCAGACTACATATTTATTTTACTTTGGCTTTTCATAAACTCTGAATGGGCCAAAGGTTTCAAATGGAGGGATTCAAAAAGCCCTAAGATCCACCACTGGCTGAATGAACCACTATCACAAAAATACTGAGTCTTGAATCACTTTCAGTCTTTATATCAATACAAAATAAAGTTCACAGGTGGATGATGTAGGTGACCTTTAGGATATGTTGGTGAGGTTTTTTTCTATCTTGAATATGTGGTCAAATTGTCCAATATTGTCTAGCGGTCAAGTCTACTGATCTGACCTATCCACTCACATTGTGACTGTAATGTGCTGTAATTAATTACATCAGCATTAAACATTTATTCCTCCCTATCCAAACATCATGCCCAGATACAAACTGTACACTAATACAAGGGTTGAATGCATAAAAAAGGGCATTATTTTGAAACAATATTAAACTCAAAAATATATTTAACTTACTAATTATCCATCATTCACTATATTTCGAGACATTCTCAAAATTTGTTCAGCACTCCTGTTTATCCAGTGCGATTTGTAGTTTCAGTATGGCAGAATTTCGATATGATGAGATGACGTTAATAAAGGACACTTTGTTCAACCATGCAACTATCTACACTGAAAACATGAGTAAAACAAGCTAAGTTGAGAAATTGATATTTCATGACAAAACAAAACAAGATTTTACAGTAACCATCCTTTGAAAGCCTCTGACACAGATCCAAAATACAAACTACTGTCAAGCGTCATGCTGATTCTTTTTCATTCTGTCCTACCATGTTTTACCAGGTGTATTCAATTCACAACTGTCCTTGAAGCTTTGTACTTCAAGTCAGAACATGCTGAGACAAATCTCTACTTCATCCCATCCCTTTTTTAACAGCGTTAACCCTAATGACCCTTGTCAGAGAGGAGCAAGAAAAAACTAATTCTGCGTAACTTTTTAATGTCTGCTTCTGATTAAGATAAACCCCAGTGATTCTCCTTCCCACTCCCCGCTGGAGCCAATTTTGTTTGGTGGGGAACAATGGTAGATAAAGCTGAGAGCTGGTGAGTTCTCTAATCTGAGGAGCAGTGCTGGAGCAGCTGGGGTGACGTGGGAGAATAGTGTGCACAGTCAGATTAAAAAAAAAGGCTATGATTGGGATCAGGAGTTTGATGTTGGGTGTAAGATAACAAAGACAGCGTGTCATCCCAATGGGACAAAGTTAAGAGAAAAAACACCCCCTCTGCCTCTTGAGTCCTTTTTACTGAGTAGGGGGCTTAAGTTAACAAAAGTATAGTGTGGGAAATTTGAAATCTTAGCCAAATGTTTTTTACGTTTTCTTTTCTAACTAATTTTTAATTTAAATATAACTGCTATGCACATGAAAAGAATTTGTATATATACATATATGTATACATATATACATATACATATATACATATATATATGTATACATATACATATATACATATATATATGTATACATATACATATATACATATATATATGTATATATGTATATATATATATATAAATATATATAATATATATATGTAAATATATGTATATATTTTAGGGTCAGTCCACAAGTAGGTTATTCAACAAGTAGGTTACACGTAGAAACACCTGGATCTGTGACTACCAAAAAGGAACGCTTTTTTTGTTGCATAATTATACGTGTATAATCATTGTAATGGAGTTTTACTGCATATACATGAGATCTATTCAACTGAAATTGCTATTAAAAAAAACCCTTTTTAAACTATATTCATAAAAACACCACAGTCTATAAAAATAAAAAGAAGATACTAATGTAAAAAGTATGAGACATTAATGTAAAAGTAATGGTACAAACATTTTAAGCATCATTAGCTATGGTTATATACCCATCGAGTCAAGAGAATAATAAAAGATCATTTCCGATGGGCAAAACTACAGTGTAGCTACAGCTAGCAATGGTCTTCACTTGTGGTTTACTGAAGTAACCCATCATAGCACATACAATAAAATATTCATACAGTATGTGATCACGATGGCCTGTTTACAGAAGCACCACATCTTCTTCATAGTGCAGTCCAGCTGAGGAGACTGAGAAGTTTGGGCGTCAGCTAATACTTGACATCTACTTAAAGAAAAGCAGTATGATGAATATGTATTGCACGCAGTCCTCAACTTAACAGCTTAATGTGAACAGCTTTTAAAATAACATAAAATCAACGCTTCTTGTTTAATAAAAAGGTCCATACTTACTTTGATACACATCACTGCAACAACACGTAGCAGAAAGAAGGAACCAGCCAAGAAAAAATAGAATTCTGTGATAGTTTGGCTCATAAGTAGCTTATAATCATGTTAGAATAAATGATTGCATGGTTGAAAATGATTCTGGGGTAGGCTGTTTTTGTCTATGATATCCCCAACATCAGATTCACCTGTGGTGGCGAACTGTCAACTCACATCTGCTCATTCATCTGTTCGAGTCAAAATCTATCCTCTCAGCTGTTACTGTAGGCTGCAACCATGCACAGATTTGGGGCATGTGTGGGCATGGATGAAATTATCTTTATTAATTGGAACAGAGTTCCAATATGCTAATGGTGTCTTCTTAATCATGAACAAATGTTTACAGCAAAAACACTTTGGCTGCATCCACAAACTGAATAACTGTATCACTACATCTCTGCGCAAATCAGACTAAGTGTTGGAAACACTGTAAGCATTACGAGCAGAAATAAAACCGACACCATTTGAGTTTTTGTGGGGAACAATCACAGTCAGCAGCTCCTTGAGTGAAATGAAGATTGAACCTGCTTGTCAAATTGCAGTTCTGCAGTTTTACCCCTCTGATTTTTTTGCCTTGTAACACCTCTCCCAAGCTCCTGTTTATGAGCTGTGACACTTTCCTCCAGCTTTTCATGGCTCCTCGGAGACCCTTATTTGCTATGCAAGTTTAACAGAGGAGAGCAAGTTCAGCCCTCAGTGATTCAACATGATAGGAAATGAGATGCCCTCCTTTCTTTTACGTGAGCAGGTGTTATTCAGACTAAGACTAGCTTGTCAAAATCTAAAATAAGATTTGAGATTAAAACTGGTGACAGGATACTGGATAACAGATATTAGCTATTTATAGACAATCCAAAGTTATTCAGGCCATCAACAACAGAACAGAGAAACAGAAATGCTTTAATCTCTACCAAAGGGTCCAGTTATGCTGCTCAGACAGCGAACAGACGCTTATTCCATCGTTCAAAAGGAAGAGTTTGTCAAAACGGCCCCTTATAGCACATTAAAATCTTCCAGCTCTATTCAGCATTGAAGCTACAGCGCAGGATAAGAGCTTCTCAGGGAGCCAGACAGCTATTCTTCTAAATTTGCATATCCTTCTGAGACAAGCTTGGCTTCAGATTTAAAAGGACAGAAAAAGAAACAAACACATACAAAAGGAAAGCTCATTCACCAAGCCTTTGTATTTGAATAATCCAACACTCTCTGTCTCAAATATTTTGCTATAGCAATTCAAACAGACATCGATGATTTAATGGCGAGTATAGTTGATACTTTCAATGAATGGAGGGATTAAGGCATGGCTATTTTAGCGACACACTTTAAAAAACCAGCATCCAGCTGTTTCGGTTCTAATTGAAAAAATAAAAAAAATAATTGAGCCAAGAAGTTGTTTTGGGTTTTTTTTTTTTTGCTGACTGATTCATTCCTAGGCTCTAATGCTCTTAAAAAAGAGCTTGCAGAGTTGCATGTTGTTGCTATCATGGCAGTGATGCACTGGTGCTGATCCCCAAATAAGATTTCATCCCCTGCTCCGTGGATTAGAGTGGTGAAGAGATTCAGCTGTAACATATTATCTTCTCCACATGTGAGGAAAAATGGAAGAGAAGCCATGGCTTCCAGACTGTGATATGTCTGTTACAGTCTTACACCGCTCTACTCACAGTCTCTCAAATTTCAAGGTCTGTTGTAACAAATGAAACCACGCGAGGAAAAGAGGGGAAGAGTGATAGCACACGGGGCTTACCAACTTTAGTCAAGTTTTGAGACTGAGTGAGCTGAGTACACTGTCAACAGGGCTGACAGAACAAAACAGCAGAGCAGCACCTGAGCAGCATTTCATCATAGACTGCTCACCTGCTCCATACTAATATCACTGTGCACTGAAGACGACCAGGTGACTATACTGCCTTTTCTTTAGAGTGTAATTACCAAAATTCTCACATAATTAAGCACACTGGCAAAATAGATTCCAGTTATTTAGTTGTTCTTGAAAATGGTGCTCCACCTATCTTTGTCTAAGACCTCAGTTAACAGTTTCTTGATAATTATGTGGTTTTATATCACTGTTTTCAAGTCTTATTCAAACAATATGATGATCATTTTGTAAATTACAGTCCTCAATAAAGTCAAAAAGAAGGATGAAGCAAGTTATGTATTAGCGTGGGAGTACCTTGTTACTGATTTGCTAGTCTATGTGCAGTCAGTGCCCCTCGTTTGTCCCGTCTGATTTATAAACAGGAAGCTGTGAGTTAAGAAAAACTCTCATTTTGAGACTTTACTGCAGGACTTCACTAACCAATACATAGTATCACAGTAGACTCCAGAATCCAGACTTTTACCAAAGAAGACCTGCATACAAAATCTTTTGAACATGCACCCCTTTTAAGTAAATGTGATGTCAGTTGTATCTGAAAATATGAAGTCAAACATAAAATTCAGTCATCTAAAGTCTGAATAAATCTAAGCTGGATCCATCCACCAATCAATCCATATTTTACACTTGGTTGTTTGAAACCAGCTACACTTATATTGATATTTACTGCTACTGTGAGTACACATCAAACCATATGAGCGCAGTGTTAAACATGAAGAATTATGTATCTAAAACAAGTTGTTTATGGGATTCACTGTGAGAGGAAGTATTAAGGACAATGGGCTTTAAGAATGAAAAAATAAGCTTTAGAATCTATCCCTAAGGCATTCTCTGAATGAACCAACAGAACTTGTCACATTTTATTTAAACTTTTGAACTCACTACTTTTCTAAAGCTGTGATATTGTTGCCAAATATTACATGAACTGCAGCTATTCCAATATTTGGCCACGCTTAGACAGGACAAACAACAACATCAACGTTGTTATGGCATGTCCCATATCTGAAACATCCTTGAAGCTTGAGCACCAAATAAAGTGTGTTGACTGTAGATCTATTCATTCACCCACCTTCGGGGGCATTACATATATTGTAGGTAATGGCGAAGTGGCTCATTAAGCTGAGCTGGTGCTGTAGCAGAAATGTTTCCACAGACGAGTGGTCGAGGTAGAAGGCTCTGATGGCTTCCCACATTGCACAGCTGGGGGCGAGTGGTCAGGCAGTGAAATTTTCAACAGTCCTATGCTGCCGTTTGCGTGACCTGCTGAGCAGAAAGAGGTGAAACCATTCTTTGGCATACTGCTACACTTCCTCAAGTGTGCTAACTGCATTTATGGATACTGCCATGCTGCTCAGTCACAGACGTAAGGTCAATAGTACGAACAAAGCATAGCAGAGTGGAATTACTAAAAGTGGTGCTTACCAGCATATATTTACAGGAAATAAAATGAGATCAGATTGGCATTTTTGTGGTTTTACAGTCTTCACACTTGAGTACAAATCATATTTGAGCATATGACTTAAATCTCAGTGCTGAGAAATATGCTCAAAGGAATGTCACTGCCATTTCCATTTCTAGCTTACTCATGCCGCTGTACCTACCCTGCCTTTGCCCTCAAATGAGCTTTTCACCTTTAATTACCCAGTGTGTGACGCGGTAGGGAGTGGAGACATCGTTGCACACACCCATTAACACACACACGCACAAAAAAAACCTGTTTGAAGAAAACAAATGCTTTCTGCCTCCTTTTCTGAAGTTCGTTTAACAATGTCCTCGAGCCACCATTTTCCAATGTGTGAGGAAGTGCCGGCAAACAAGACATCCATCAAACTGACAGACAAAACAAATTACAAGGCAAACAGAACCTTAATGTGTCACCAGAGCTAATGGTGTCAAGGCTGGTTGGCAGTAGATCCAGACACTCACATGCTACTGCTGTCATACTCATATGGCCTTGCTCTTCAACTCACGAAACACCCAACTGAGGAAGAGAGAGGGCTAACGTCTGGGTAACACTCAGGTATTAATGCCCTACGTGCTGTTAGCAGTGAATCAAACCAATATTCATAGAAGTCCATTAAACCACAGCAAGTAAGAACAAGAGGCTTTCATGCAGGTATGATCTATATGTACTGTGGCTTGTGCTCAGAAGTGAGATTATTCTTTAAATGAATGATGCAGGCTCCCTAAAGCCAATAAAAGTGTAATTACATGCCTTGGGCTTTGGTGACAAAGCCTGTGCTGGTGACATCTATCTGAAAATGAAGCAGGAAGGATTACCTTCACTTTCCATCTAGCTTTGGCGTGATCACCTCTCCACAGGGGTCACCTTGGACGAAATGCCACAATTTTACCAGTCATTAAACTCTTAATCCAGCCTCACTGTGCAGACTTCCACCTCATCTTTCAAAGCATCCAATGGTCACATATCACTTCATTTTTTCCACTGCATCATAGCCACCCACTCTGTCAGAAAGCAAAGGTGAAAAACCTTTGTTGGAACATTTATGGCAGACAATAAGCAAAAGATTGCAGCTCCCAGTGATCAAACTTTTTGTATTTTATATGCTTAAGCAAAAAGGGTTCTGGCACGTATAGCGAGATCCTGGGAATTACTTTGTTTTACACTTGGTGGCTTTGGGTTGATATTCTACAAGTTATTTTAGTCTCTGCAAGAAATCGCGCTCTAGAACCTTTGCAGGGCATCAGCTGGAAGACTGCAGAGACCACTTGTTAATATTCATCTCGCTGTATTTGCAAAGCAGAGCCATTACATATTCAGAGATAGGGAGAGATTTTTCATGGCAGGTAAATCCAACATGATAAATTGGACAATAAACACACTAATCCAGTGACACAAAAGTGCACAGAGAAATAATGCTGCACTAAATATGAGCTCAAAGCAACAAAAATGCAATGCTAAAGCGTCCTGTTTCAGGAGGATGTTTTTTACAAATGAATTTTATATGGTGTTAAAACTGAGTATGAGCACAAGCAGATAGATTTTTTTTTTTACTTTGGTACATATATAAAAAGGACTGTTTTTTTTTTTTTTTTTAACAAGTCTGCTATTAAGGCTGCTTTTCCTTTTAACAGAGGAACAAAAAAAATTCCACAAATACTTTGCTGCATTGTGTTATTTATTTTTGTCTTGTAATAACGCATATAAGACTGTATAATTTGCAAGTTTGAAATGTTAGCATTCAGCCAGGAAATGCATCAGCTATCCACTAGGGTCAAATTGCAGTCAGATTAAAGCTGGCAATTTCAAAACAGCTATTTGGCAAATTCTGTTTGTTTTATTCACCGATTGGTCATATGCACATAGCCTGAGGAAACATGATTGGTTATTAGAACTTGGACTGCTAATGGAAATATTAAAATTTCAGTTCCCTTGTGTAATGATACTCTGTAGATTTTTAATGACACCTAATTCTACAGTACCACGGTACGCCATATGGTGTTTGCAAATATTTAATCATAAGACAACTCCGGAATTAAACTGTATTAACAAAGCTTGACTTGAAAGAATTCACAAAGGGTGGGATTCATGTCTGTATAGTCAAAATTGCTTAACGTACCAGCTTTGTCAGAATATGAGAAAGCTGAATACAGTAAGCTAGAGTTAATTCCTAGTAATAGCTCAATAATGGCAACTCACTGATAATATGTTCATATTTAAACATGACCGATAACGCAGCTGTGATTTTAATCAATCAATCTTAGTAATGAGAACAGGAAGTTAATCCATTGTTATGCATTATTCGTCTGTAAATTAAGGTCTTTGGGGTTAATTAACTAGTGGGCTAAGGACAATGTTAATAATGCAGCACTAATATAGGGCAGGTAATAACACACTAGAGAATGTCTTTCTCAACTACAGCTTTCAGTTTTTCTACAAGTAAGATGTACACTGAAAGTTATGACTTTATACAACAATGGCTTTTAAAAGCCACTGGCATTAATAAATCTGCAATAAAAGTATACACTGTTGTAAGTGCAAACAGATTATTGTCCAAGATGCTGTTCAATTGAGTGCTCAGACTTCTTAATATACCGGTGAACAATTTAAGATCTTTACATTTGACATTTTCTTTACGATAGAAGCAATTAGCTGCCATAAATGTACAGCTAAGAGACGCCTGGTGTCATATTAAAAGCTGCTGTGTTTGCTGCAGTCAAAAAACAACAGTTTAAAAAAAACAACTCAGTATGTCATTTATGCTTATGATAGCAGATAATGTGTGCCACTCATTGAGATGTGACAGTGGGACAAAAATGGGTTTTGTAAAGTCACAACAATACTTACTGTCGACCATAGTCCATAAATTCTAATTAATTTATCTTTTAGACAAGCTTATTGTTTGTGCCAAATTGGAAAAAAATTCCCTCCTTTGGCAGAGATTTTACAGACACAAGAATGAAACAGACAACCAGAAACAATAATGGATCCAATTTTTAAAATGTCCTTACTGATTAGCAGTCACAGGTTCAAATACACTATTCAAGGGTGAACACTGCAGGAAATTTAGAAAAAAACAAACAAACAGGAGACTGCTTTAACGCTTTATTTAAACATATAGCTGCATATTGCATTATTTTACAGACTGGCTGGATCAACTTAACAAACTGGATGCCATGGTCTATTAAAGATGGGCGTAATCAGAAAGTCAGAATAACACCACTACGGTACTTTCAGTTAAGTTGCTGTATTAGGCTGTTCCCATGTTTTTTTATGTGCTCCTCTAACCAAGACAGGAGGTGCTATCTGCATCCTAGCTCTATGCTGGCACAAGAAAAGGCCGTTGCTTGACACACAATATTGGACAAGACAGTAACATGGAACATTTAGAGGAGGATGGAGTGGGTACGGTCGCACCAGGCTTGCCAGCTGTGATAATGATGTATAATTTAATTGAAGGCTGTGCTTCTATCCTCCACAGAACTCAAACTGCTCTTCTCTTGTCAATGCATTATTCAGGCTAATGGTGACCCTGAAATAGAAAAAAGCTTCTTATCTCTTTAAAGTTTTATTGCAGAGAGCAAAGAGAGGTAAGGAGGTATATCAAAAGAAAGTGAGTTAGAGTGGAGGAGAGAGTCACAGATAAGGTAAAAAAAAAAAAAAAGAAAGAAAGAAAGAAAAGAAAAGCTTACTGAGATGTAGTTCTGTCTACTGACATGCTTTGTGAAGGATTCCTGTTTCTGACCGTGACAGCGTCATCTTCCTGGCAACAGTAGAAAAATTCAATTGGCCAGAGACTCTGATGTTAGAGCTTAGCTCCTGACATTTCCAAAGAAATAATAAAGAATCACTTCAATACAATTACCTTGAACAGTAAGGCGTTACACTCTCTCCACACTCTCTGCTGACTAGCACAGTTTTTCTGCTGCAATACAATATTTAAATCCAAAGTTTAAACAGAAAAACTTGCGCTTCATCACAATCATCACATCATAGCCATCATCATCTCTACAGACCAAGCTAGAGAGAGAGCGAGATGCAAGAGGAAAGGATATTGTGTGCAGTAAAGCAATCATGCATACACTATTATACTTGGACCATCTTCACATGTGATCAAGCAGATACTCGTGGTTGTAGCCAAGTCAGATAACGACAGGGTGAAAGGATCTGCAGCTATAAAATGTGCCCACTTCTATCTGTTAAACTAAGCTGTCATATTTACAGTGTGAAATTTACTCATAAAACGCTGTTATTGTACTGTGTAATTCTTTTGCTATTAGAAATCAGCTTCATTAGACGACGAGAATGTGGAAATTAAGCTAAGCTGTATACATGGCAAGTGGCAAAAGAGCAATAAGTACAGTGATGGCACTTTACCAATTTACAGAATTAGTTATTTCACTGCCTCTTCCTCTGTAATTGTCCACAGTAAATAATCTTCCTCAGGTTTATCAAAAATGATAAACCCTTCACTTAAAAGTTTAAGATAGCTAGGGGTAACAACAACACACTGGGATTTACATATTTAATTGCATAATATTAAGATTACTTAATCAGACAGATGGATTATTATTTTGATTGGCAGCTAAATTCACATTAGCAAAATTAGTGACACATTTTCATACATATTATTTAAACCATACCAAAATGGGAATGACAGATAACTGAATATTACTATTGAATTCTATTGTCCCACAAATGTCCTTACCTTTGTTTGGCTTTACCTAACTGTCTCGTAACATGTTAGGCTCATAATGGCTAACCACACGTTGAAGGACAATTTGAATTTAACCTGTAAAATCACTTTCAAAACACCCATATAGGCATTAAAAGATTACAATTTTCCTAATCCTTCTGTCCCCATAGTGTAAAAAGAAAAGACAAATCAGTGACAAAAGTAGGCAATTTTCCTGCAACAAGATCCATGGCATTAAAAACCCATCAATAAAAAAAAATGGTGAAAGAAAGGTGAAGGTTCAAAACAAGCTCTGGAAGGACTAACTACAGTGAAACAAACTACTATTCACACAGAAGAGAGAGAAAACACTGGCCTATCTATAAATGAATAGCCTCAGTCCTTCATTACAAACCGATGAGTCACAACACAAAGATTGTTAGATAATATCAAATAAACACATACTGGACAGCAAATTGTGACACCCACACAATCACAAATTAAAGCAGTGATATATGTGTGTATATATTTACTTCTAAAATTTGCATTTAAATAACAGTGTTGAATTTTTAACATTTGTGTGTATATGTTTGTCACTGTACGCTTTATGTTTAAAAAAAAAAAAAACATTACAGTAAAGAAAGCAGCGTTAGAACACATAAAATAATAATTTTCTTTGCTTTCATTTATCATCAACCCTCTAACACTCTAAACTGGGTAGCAACAACATTTACCTAATGTTGACTCAATACTGTTACCACTGTATCTGTAATCTCGCCCACACTTTTCAGCTTGTACAAACTGCATTTTTTTTTTCTAACCACATGTAGGCGTACATAAGGCAAGTACATTTGAGAAAACGATTCTTCTGAACTTGCAGTGGCACACAGCTTAATGATCTAATTGGAATGAACAAGAAACAGCAGGTATATTTTTTTGCCTTTCGAGCCTTTTTCATGATTGCATAATTAGGAGAGCTACTTCACTCATTACAGATGTACTTGCTTGGCTGTCTTGTAAGCATTTTTTTTTAAAATAAAATCAAGTGTTTAGCAGAACTGAAAATTTGGCCTACATTTTCATATTAGCATACATGAGAGGGTGAAAACTGTTCTGAGAAATCTCTATAATGAAATCAAACTGAGTCACAGAATGTCAACAAAACAAGTAAAACGTCACAGGAACAGATAGTGAGTGATTTTTTTTTTGCTTGTTCCATGCGAGTCCTTCATGTGTTCCCTGCCCCAAGACACAAGTCAAAGCTTATTAATTGTAAAAATAATGACAGTGATTTAATTTTCCTGTCAGGCTGTTGCCTAATTTTCCCCCCATTAGTTTGTATAATATTTCTATCCCTGCAGCCAGCTCTGACTTCCTGCTAGGGCCACGGCATGACTGGCACATTGGGGGTTCGGGCATATCCATTAATAGCAATTCTACATAAAGACTCACAAAAAAAATAGACCTAATTCTGAGGAAAACAGAAGACTAAATCTACTATAGTACCAACAACATGCTTTCTCAATACTATCATCCATTATTCATACTACTGACTTTTATTACCTCTAAAAATAAATGCTTCTCTTTCTATCAAATTCATATAGAAATGCTATATTGAGGTCATGTATTGTGGTAAACAGCATAAACACGACAACATCGGGCAGTCTCTGCTGCTGAATAGTCAGCTTAGCTCTGCCTTATAACTGAGAGCTGTGAAATGTGTTGGCTGTCACTCGTAAATAAAGAATAACTACTAAACTTTTCGGGAGTATTTGAGATTTGGCTCCATTCATAAATGTGAGCAAGCCAACAGAGACAAAGTTTGCATGAGTTGTGACTTTAAAGATGTGGGAGAAAAAGGGAAACACTACAAAATGCATCTCTATGTTCAGCCCACTGATGTGTCCGTGTCTGTTGTGGCAACAAGTGTTGTTGATTTCTCTAGCGGGAATGTCTGGAAAAGGGTTGATTTATAGAGTAGGTGGCGTAAGTATATGAGAGAGGAGGATTTTTTTTTTCTGGCCACAAGCTGCAACACATCCTTTAAACAATAAACTTGCAGTAACTTGCTGGAGCTTTAACCTCTTCAGACTTTCTAATCTTCTCCATCCACACTGCACGCAGGTCAAGTTGTGCCAGAAACCTCTACCCTGTGGATTCCTGGGACATTTAACTACTCTAAAAGTAAGAACACTAATGCACCTATCCGATTTTAATGGAAATCATTTCCTGTGTTGTCGCTTGTGGTTGGTCATTAGGTGATATTTCAGGCTCCAGTTGTAAAAGTTTACCCTCTAATGTATTTACCATCCCTATGCAGTGATGGGTCATTTTTTCCTGACAGAAGCTGTTTTATCCATATCCCAGTGTCATGTCAGTAAGGTATGAACGTGTATTTTCATAATTTGAATATATGAATTTGATATGTACAAAACAGACAAATTATCCTATAACAGTGCGTGTCTCTTAAACCTAGGGTGCCTACCTACATAAATCTGCAAAAAGGTAATTTTGTTCGCCTATTTTGTTTTGTATGCAACGTTTTCAGATGACCGCTTTATTGTTTCTAATGGACTGCTCGGCCTTGACCGGCACTTACTAATTGCACAGTTATGAAGCAGAGCATGTGCAAACACAGTGATAAAGCAAGCAATTTGTGCTGTTGATCTGTAGGCTACATATTATTCCTGTGTGAGTAGGAAGTGATGATATTAATTCCCCATCTCCTCTCCTGCTCTATAAATCTGATACTCTCACTATCATCCCAGACGGCCAGAGATACTCTGCTGTTGGAGTGTGAGCGTTATTTCTCTAATGTGTGTTCATCGCTGACCACCTCAGCAGGTCCCATTTAGTAAATCAGTTTTTGAAAACATTACAAAAAGTGACCCTGTTTCTAAACCTGGAGTAGTCCACATATCATTTGTCTTCATAGCTTTGTGTTAACACAGCCAGGCTTCTCTCCACCTGGTACTGTCTTCACATTACCATTTATTGTAGTTTGGTGGGATTGTAATACATTCAATTGGATTTCTCCCCCACTGCTGGGCTCAGTTCAATCTCTACTGCCCCTGATCTGGGTGCCTGTGTGATATTAGTTATGGAGGATGTCTCTGCAGGGTGGTGTAAGAATATGAAGGAACAGTAATTTGTTGGATTTTCTCTAGTGTCGTGTCAGACATCATGGATAGGAAGTAAGTGGATTCTTTCCTGATCACAAGACACTCAGAACAAGCACTCTCTGGAGATTGGATGAAAACAAATAATGTTTAACCATTGATTTCTACCTACACAGCAGCACACCTTGTTCACATGGTGTTAATCAAATGGCTAAACACCGTCAGCACAAACCAGGCTGCGGAAAGATGGCTGAAAGATGCTCCGACTGCAGTTTTATTGGACAACTCTGATTTAAGTTTTTTAACAAGTCTGACCAACCAGTTCTGATTTTATCTCTAAACCCAACTAAAAGTTAATAGTAATATGTGTGTACATAAAGCCTTCACTTCTGTCACATTCTACCTACATAATGCTAGTTGGCAGTCGGGGTAAGTCTGTGTTCTTTTTACCTTTGAAGTCGGATGTCGGAACAGATAAAAGCAAGGGAACATATAGATAAAGAACAGTTCGTAAACTGATCAGGTTTTTTTATAACTTATCATATCTAGCCTGTACCTATGTGTAAAATATGATATACCTGCAGAAAGAGATTAACAGTCATGTGGTGACCAAAGACTGAATTATCAAAGAAATTCAGCAACTTGCAGTAATGACAAGTGAAATAACCATCAGTGGCATGCGTGCAGGAACAAAGGTTAACTACTCCCACCTTTAAGGCAAACGCTTGATGCAACAACCAAAGAACACCCCTGACTACGACATAAATTTGTGGGAAGAAACTCACACCTCAAATATCGACTACAGCCACAGTCAGGTACAAAGCAAAGCCCGATGCTCAAGTCCGTTTGAAATTTCGTTCGACAGCAGGTAAAATTATTAAAAGCAAAAACATGAAATGCCAGTTTTTCTGCTGTTATATATAAATGCATTTTCTTTCTTGTTTGAAGTTCTAACTTAAAGACTTTTAGCTTTATATCAGTAGGTTTCTTTCAGTTGCCAACGTTTACAGTACAATGCAACCTAACCCAAATCAACGCAACACAAATCTTTTTCTACTTATCACAGGAGGCAGAAAAATAGTATTGTTTTTTTTTTCTTTATTCAAAAACAGCAGCAGTGGTGTTTCAGCAGGGTTTCAAAGCTCATGGAGTGTTATATCACAATATGGGAGTCAGTCTCCTTAGATTGCAGAAGTGCTTTGAGATATTTCTATGAGAGTTTTGATCACCTTTCCACTGTGACAACTTGCCCCCAATGGAATCCGAATTTCTATAAACAGCTTTCACTCCTCTGGAAGGTGGATGGCGAGTGTCTGAGATTCATAAGATATTAGGTGGCCAATAACCTAAATGTATTGTGGCAGTTTTATGTTTTTTATATAATTTTATATTTTGCTCATGCTGTATTTTTGTAACAGGGAACTCAGTCTTAAGATATAAAACTATGCAGTGTGCAAACCTTTTTGCAAAGGACTCTTAGCTATAAGTAACAGCAGGGTAAATGCTGACAACCTAAATAATTCTGAGCAGTGGCAAATTATATGATTATGTGAGAAATCCGGTTACACTGTGATAGTACACAAATGATGTACACAAAAATACACACAACTAGTATCTTTACAGCGAATGAAACGGCATCCATAAACATTTCTTAACTCCAACATATCTTATCTTAAATATGAAGAAACATTAGTCTTTTGTGTCACAAAACTATAATTAAGCCAGCAAGGTTAAAATTAAGAGCAAGGCTGTGGAATGATTTGTTCAACAGTGCACAGATAGGGATGGAGTTTATGGCCTAATTACACCGAGGGAGGTCACTGCCCTCCATTTCACCAGAGGCCAGTGATAGCTGGGATTTCATACTGTAACTGCTTATACTCTTGGTTTACTGGTTGCTAATTCCTATTTGGAAAAAAAAAAAAAAAAATCAAGTTCTACTCTTAAGCACACTTCATCCATCATTTCAAGTGATTCAAAACTGGGCTGAAAATACACCTATAGCTGAAACTGTGAAAAATTAAACGGTGAATATGTAGACCGACTTATGTGAGAGGTACTGGAAATGGAAAGAGAAATTCTTTCATTACCTAATATTTTTTTAAAATGTGTATTACTGACCTGAAAGCTTGGTCCACGTCATTAATTTAGAACTGCTGTGTGCTAATGATGCATCTCAGTGAGAAGTTCATGTACAAGGCGGGTGTGAAAGAGCTGGATTTCAAGAAATTTTAAGTGGAGAGTGGGTGAGGCAGAAAAAGAGCAAAGTAACAAGGAATCATTAAATAGATCACGGTGGTGACACTGCCTCTTTGAAGACACACACCCACTGAGCATGAGCCTTGAGTGCTAACAATGCCGATAGGCTGCAGGGAGCATCTCTCAGCCTTCTCGCTGAGCACTAGCACTAAGATTAGAGGTTCCTTTAATCCGACAAAGGGGATTAAATGCTACAAGAGAGGCGAGAGGACCGCTCCCACGGAGGGGCTGAGATGAATTATTTACACCTCCCCTCAAGACTAGTGATCTAAGTCTTTAAACCAAAAATCACAGTTCTAAGACACCGGTGGCATGTCCTGCCAACCAAACATTCCAGTGTGCAAAGATAAATGTGATCTCACGCAACACACCTTCACCGCACAGAGACAGAAGAGTGTGCGTGTATGTGAAGAGATTTCAAGCTAGACCTTTTAAAAGCTAAAAGATCACAGCTAGACAGTTAAAATAAAATCCCATCTATGAAAAATGTTAACCTCTGTGTTCAGTGTTGGACAGCGATTCATTGGCTAGCTCTGAAAAGTTGGAAGCCACCATTCAGTGGTTGTAAGCGGTCATCACTTTGTTCTGTGTTAAAAAAAAAGGTCCACTTTCTTTGAACACACTACTACCAGAGTGTGTTATTGCAAAAGGGGCATTACAGTTAAGTCCACAGTTGTATTATTCCAAAAGTGTTTAAAGGCGACGTCAGTCTGTGATGAGATTTTAACACTATCCCAGACAAGATCACAGGCAAATGTCCAATGTCTCATTTACAAAATATCCTGGTATAGGTCAGTTCAATGACACTACTCCAATATTCCAATTCATAACCAAAATAAATGTAAATCATGGTTGCCCATCATGACTTACCCCCCTTGTTCCATCTGCCTTTAGTCCTTGCCTGATAGGTGAGTTCGGGGCAGCCAGATAGCACCAAGAGAAAAACAAACAAGTTCAAAACAGAAAGAAATCCAGACTTTGCCCTGGAAAACATGTCCAAGAGTTGCTGGCACTCGAGTCACTTTCACATGGCTGTGTTTCCTCCTACAGCGGCGCGGCTGTGGCGCATGGTAACCCACGCGTGGGCTGTCATCATCAGTCACGCTGGTGTCAGCAGTGGGTCTTTAGTCCTACCATGCTGCTGTGTGATGCCCCGGCTGGGTGCTGGTCTTCACTGACGCTGGAGATCCGAGTGAAGCCACATCTCTCCCTTCTGTAAGCTCTGCCTCATCAGAGCGCGCGGGAACCAAAGGGGAACACACAGCTTGCCATGCGACGGCACGGCTCAGCTACGCTCGGCTCAGTGCATAGGAACTCGCTCTCACTCAAGCTTGCTCACACACTCTCACACACACACATACACTCCCTCTCTCTCCGTCTCTCTCACGCTCACTGCTGCCACCACTATCGATGCTGATGCTGCTGCTGGACCTGCTGCTGAATTATTTCCTGCTCTCCTCACTCTGGGTTTCACGAGGAATTTATTCCTCTGTGCTCTGTCTTTGGCTTAGAGCTTCACATCGTGGAGAAAACAAGAAGTGGGAGCACAGTCCACCTTCAGCGCTGTGGCAAGGAGTTTCCGTGGGTGGGTTTGACTGAGCATGTCTGATACTGTAAACAGCACACAGGATCACGGTTAGAAAAGGTGACAGAAGAGGAACAAGGTCCATATTTGTTGAGATGCAGGGAATTTGCATGGAGACTGTTTCTCCATTGAGAATGTAAAGGTCTAGGGATCTAAAGGGCAAAGGAGCAAGAAGAACAGATAGAAAAGAGGTGGGATCACAAAGGAGCACTCTGGTAGGGAATTTGTAGGGATTTCACCTCTTGTCCCACCCCTTTAGTGACAGCTCTTCAGAAAAGCTGTGACAGACATCCCGGAATCATTGCTGATGAAATCAGACAAAATCTTTCAATCAATCTGAAACCTAAGCAGCTGTGCAACTAAAACAACTTGTACTGGAGAGAACTTAAATTGTAATTAAATCAGGAAACATTGAAACTAAGGGTAAACATGATTATCAGTTGCATCTTTATTCTTATTTTTTGCAATGCTTACATATTTTTTAGTTGAAATAGTGAAAACTGAGTAGCAAAAGTGACACCTCCAAAAGACACGGTCAGCCCCACCAACAGTCGGAAACACAAAAATACTTTGATTCAGGTTTGCATAAAACTGAAAAAAGCAGCAAGCCTTTAAACCCGAGCCCAAACCTGAGGGCATTTGCCATTTTCTCTTCACAAACAGCTAATAAGGATTAAGTGACTGGACTGTCTTTTTATTGACTGGGCAAACAGCTGATCACATCAGGTTTAGACTCCATAGGCCCAAAAACTACAACTACACTTGATGATTTTAGTGATTTTACTCACTGAGATAAAGAAACGAGTTTCTGTATTGTACAGTATAGCTTTTAACAATTAAGTTAGAAGAATTGTAAAAAAACAAAAAAAGCAAAAAACAAACTGCAGGTCCTCCAGTATGTGCCTAAATTAAGCAGACACACAGATAAAAACAAAATACTAAATCGTAAGTAGATAAATAGATTATTCTGAATATTTGGTGGTGCGTAGCTGATCAAGATATTAGATATCTTAAAGCTCCAAGGTCACTATGCTCCCAAGTTCATAAAACAGGTACTTCACAAGTGGGGAGTGAGAACAGGCTGTCGTACACACACCATGGCTTTAATGTCCTAATTACAGCTTCTGAGGAAACCCATGATCAAGTCCATAATTTTTTTTATACACAGTGCAAATTAATATTCTGAATCTGCACACAGTTTTTAATGGTTTACCCTCTCGTTCTCCCATTTCTTCACGCTATCTCGCTTTCTCTTCATAACAACCTGCAACAACACGAAGAACTATAATTAAGCGCCCTGCACATGAGAAAAGAGATGAGACCAGCAGGAGCATGTGTTTGTAACATCTCGTTACAATGTTGGCAATACACATTTCCAATGAGAAATAAACAAGTGCAATGTTTGTCTCTCTATGGGCTATTAGACAATAACTAAAGTACATAATTTAAAGTACGACAGTCTCCTGTTAATTGAGATATAAAATTACAAAGCAAATCTGGGCTAGAAAAGGCAAACTCAAACTGTAATACCACAATAAATCTAGTTGCACGTCTACGCTTCTAAGCAGTACTTTTCATCAAGTGCCTGGAGCTTTTTTTGTTAAGCAGTAATACTCAGAGATTATTCTTTTTCCACATAAAAAGCCTGGGATGGTTCCTTGGGCTCCAAATTTAAATGAAGCTGGCAAGTCTAAGCAACAAGTAACTCCAATGCCAGCAGTTAGTGGAGGACAACCTGAAAACACATGAAGGATGTGGTATGGCTTGTGCTAAATAAGAAAGTGGTCTACACTGACAACTTGTTAGAGATTGTGTCACATGGCTTTGCAGCTTTTAACCCAAGGCTGGATAGCAAGAACCTTGAAAATACAAAAAGGTGGAGTCTGTGCAATCTGTTGTCACACAGATACAAATTTGGAGTACCTGAACAATATGATCACAATGTGTTCATTACAACTAATCGCTGAAAGTAGCTTTTGTTTCAGTTCACTTTTAGGTGCTTTATCACATTAGCACAAGAAAGACGAGAAAAGAAAGACATGGGATAAGTGGGATGAGAGTGGAACCTGTGCAGTGTGTGATAGCCAAAGCAGGAAAAAAATTAAGTGTGAAAGTATTGTTGAGTTGGGTACTGTCCCCAAAACGGTCCTCCCTACTGTGAAAGAAGTACAGAGTTGTAGAGTGGAGTGAAGGAGAGGATGTGGGAACCCCAACGTCCACACTGGTAAGTCTAACAGCTTATCACCCCCAGACAAGAGCCCCCTGGATAAATGTGGTCAAGCAGGAAAGGAACCCAGCTTCAGCAGTGATGGGGTGCAGGACAGCGATAAGGACGAAGCTCTACTGGGCGAAATGGGGGAGCAAAGCAAGGGGCCCCAGGCTGAGAAACTCAGCCAACAGCAATGCTCATTCCAGCTCTTGCTGGCTAAACCTCTTAAAAAATTTACACACAGGCATTCACCATACTCAGCAAATATAGGTTACAGCATGCATGTGGTCATGTGTCTCAAGTGTAACTGTGCATGTGTGCATATTTGATTGCACATTTTATTACTCCAAGAATGTGGTAGGTGAGTGTGGACTAGAAATAGCTGAAGTGGGGACAGGGAGGAGGACAGAGGAAACGAGTGAGACAGAGAGCGAGAAACTGTCTTTGTGATGTTTATTTTCAGAGCTGGCCTTGTGAAAAAACACCATGAAATTTGCTTTTTCACAGGAAGTGACAGACCGAGCACCATGAATTGATCCCCTGATGGAGATCTGGCTCTTTGTGTAGTCATTTTCTTCTCTGCGCATCTGCCTGCCCAGATACTGGATAATCTACTCGCTCCCGGCATTCCTAATCCAGCCATCCATCCCCATTCACTCCACCCATGTGTGTCCCAGCACAAAACAGGGGTGTAGTTTGGAAGTCTATAATGGAAGAGATTTTGTTGTTTTCCTCTCTTGAAATGCAGCACTAAAATTATTATTTCCCCTGCATTGCTAACTTCTGGGAAATGATCAACATTCTAATTATAATTCGCTAGAATCAGAGCAACAACAATCAAATAATCAGTGGTAGAGCTGTTCTTCTTTGAGCAGCTGAATGTTGCCCTTTCCCTAATTTTTAAATTCAACTGTACTTACATAGCAATGCTGAGACAGTCATGCCAGTCTCTTTTTGTTAATATTTTCACTAAAATGTATAGATTATGGTCAACAAATCACCATACTTGAATAGAGCAATAATCTCAGAATCGCTCCTGGCAACAAAATGATAAAGATCATAAGCTGATTATGGCTCTGCCAGCCAATTCAAATAAGTAAACAAGCTAGACTAGAAAAGTGGAGTGCTTCTAAAAAACGATTAGTAAATATATTTGCAATGCACATATGTATGAGCCTGGCTGGTCTGGCTGATGACTTATCAGCATAAAAATTATAAATGCAAGGGCACAGTGTCTAACAAGACTAGATATTGTAGTTTAATTTTAATTAAAGGTCATGCCAATTCTTAATCACAAAATTACACAAACAATTATCCCTATACAATAAAGTGCTTTATAGTAATATCCTATCAGTAAAAATCAAACAGTCACTTTTTCCTTCAAGCCCAATGTAGATTTAATATTCTGTAATCTAATCACAGTGTTCCCTGCCTTCTTAACATATTGCACTTAATAGCTCTTCAATCAATTTCCTAGTACATATGTACATATGGCATGCGTATGAAAATTTTATGTGTAAAAACTGCCTGGTCCTGTTATAATGCACGTGAAAACAGCAGCTGAAGACAAAAGTGTAGCACAAGCTAAAGGCGCAATTACACTGGGAATAAATTCCTTTACAATCAATCCTTTATGCCGCATAAACTTGTGCACAGAATGTGTCTATGAATGGTCCCGCAAGTCAAAGAACAGAGAGGTAATAAGAATCAGAATGAGTTAGTGATGGCTGTCATAAAATATGGCAGAGACTTCTATTTACAACCTGTAATAAAACTGCCTCTGCTGCGATTTATGGAAATGCTTGCCCTACAGAGCCAAACCCTTTTTTCCAAGGGCATGTTAATACCCTACACTGTGCATTTTGAATATATTGGCAGATGGACATTCTGACTAATAGAGCATTGCAAACTGGAAAGCAGGCGCTAAAAAAAGCAACAGCACCATGCTTGTATGGAACACTGGTGGCAGCGTGACTCGAAAATGCAGCTGAGACCAACCCAAACTGCTGCCTCGTGCTTAGGTCTTCCTTTGTTTTCTTGTCCTCAATTAAATCACACAATCAAGTATTAATGTAGTGTTATCCTCAATTGGCCTATACTGGTGGAAAAAAGCTGATTTTGAATAATGGGCAAAAAAGTTGGCATGCATCTTAGTGTTAGTAGAAAGTGGGGACATATTAAAAATATGTTCTGTTGCAGTCTAAAAGAAACAACTTTGCACTGACTGCTTAACAAAACACCTACAACTTACGGTGCACTCAACCCTAACTTTACTTTAGAATAAGTTAACTGTCATTGACATAACCTGCACAACAGGTGTTTTTTTTCTGGCACTGGGACATTATTGTTCTGATACATTTTAAACATATCAGATTTTTATGGGTAGTAATAAAACCCTTTGCATAACATTTTTATGAAGCTAAGCTGAATTTCTGAATTTAATAGCAAGTGAGTCATATTCTTTATTAAATTAATTTAAACAAGATCTGTCTTGTAACAGCAGATAAATTTACATTTATTTAATACAGGCATTATTGACAAAAATTGCTTTGGTATTGGTGTTTTTGCTCTCTGTCATATGCGTATAGTTAACAAGGACCATTACATTTATTTTTTCTACGCTTTGACAGACACAAGCTTAACGGCAATTAAAAATGCCATCACTTTCCATCAATAATATATATGATGAAATAAAAAAGGAAAGACTTAAATATCTGTAATCCAACAAAAGCTGTAAACTGGAAACACATTTTCAACAGGTAGCATTAAAGTGAATTTGTATAGATTGATTTTAATGCTAATACAAAGTCATAAGAATAATGTTACTGCTACAATTGCTTTATACTTAACAAAATCTATTTTCATGTGATGAAGAAAATACAGCATAACAGAAAAAGCATGCATTATATTCATAGCCATCAGCTGTGTTAGTGAACAGTATCAAAGTAAAAATCTAAATAATTTGTACCCCACATTAATCCACTGGGGCAAAAACAATTTGGCAACAATTACAAAACTGTAATGGCATGAATCAGTCTATTGGTGCTTTGTTCTCCACTAGCAGGACAGACTATTGCACATGTGGTCAATTCTCCTATCTCCCCTCACCTGATCAATGGTCTCATTGTTGAAGGTCACAAGCTCCTCAGACCAACAGCACTGTGCACTCTATATCACACAATCAATTTAATAACATGTTTCAACAATCTTGTTCTCAACGGTTTTTCTCTCCTTCTCTGTCTCTTTCTCTGCCTCACTCATATTTCAAATCGCTATATCCTCTTACAGCTCAACACAGCATTTCAGCTTGTTTTTTTGTTGAGTGGGCCCATTAGCAGTATGTCACATTAGTACTTTGCAATTACTCGCTTGTTCACAACAAAGTCCTGCAAGATAGTGACACAATGACGCTATTAGAATGGCATAAAGACAGTGGTGGCAAATAAAAAACAAATAATGTGGAATAAATAAATCCCACCACTGTCGCATTGCTGCAAAGTTCCAATAATGGTAAATGTAGTTTATATAGAGATGTCAAATGTTAGTATTTTGAGAACTACAATTACCTATCAGGGTTCAAGATACCCAGTCATGAGGTGCTTGACTTTATACACCTCTGGCAATGGGACTGAAAACACCTGAATTCAAACATTAAGAAGTATGGCCTAATACTTTTCTCCATATATTGTATTTCCTATGGAGTGAGTGAGCTCATTTTTCAGGACTCCCAGGAGGGGAGGAAGCATGCTGTCATAATGTCATAATGAAGAGAGAATAAATCTAAAACTCAACAAAATATGACCTACAATTTTTTTTTTTTACTGTAACAAACTCCTGAACTAAACCATTTTTGCTTGCCATGACTCAAAGCTTAGAGCATATGCTGCTTTATGTAAGAAAAAGAGACAAAGTTAAGTGAAAACTGTAAAGCACCAATTTAGGTAAAATTAAGACATTTTATAAAATCTCATTAGCACAAGGTGATATCATCAAGGTGGTGACTATCATAGACATTTTAATCTAGGCTCACCTAAAAACAAAACGGCATCTTGATGCACTAAATGCTTCTTTTAAAAGTGCTGACAAGAAGATGTGAATGCCCTGTTGTTTAGGTAGTCTTCACACCAACTGCAAATTTGTACCTTTTTCCCATGCTTTGGTTTCCTTTCACACAGAGAAAGCGTCAAGCAAATCCAAGCGAAGCAAAATACATATCTAAAACCACGTGAGCATGTTTGGTCCACTTACTGTACTGGCCAGATGCGTCTAGGGTGGGAGCGAAAAAGGTAAATATTGAAAGAATATGCTGTGTTCTGTCTTGGTAGGCAGCATGGAAAAATGTATTTCATTTCATTAATTCATATTAATCAGGGCAATACTTTGGGCTGTACTCAGCATGTCTACGGTACTCTGCTGCCTATCTCATACTTGCACTATACACCTGGTAGTTTGGTTAGACCAAGGTCAGATCACGCTCTTAGCATAAAAGAACTCTGGAGTCTGTTTAGAACTGGACCAAGACCTTCTCCAAAGAGTTTCAGTGTGACTGTTTTCACCCGGACCCTAGTACAATTAGAGTGCAATCTAACTAAATATAAATATTACAGCTGTGACGTCACCCCTAGACTGTGGGGCAAAAGCTGCCCTCAGACTACTGGAATATTTACATTTAAGCATGGCTCTGGGTTTTTGTTCAAGTGATTTCCTGTTTTATTTTGTACCCCCTGGTCTCTCAGGTTCTTGTCTCTCTTAGCTTTGCTTCCTTTCCAGCTGTTTGCCCTCTCCTCACCAGTTTCACCTGTGTCTAATTTCTTGTACCCATTTCTAGTTAGCCAATTTGTCTTCTCAGTGTCTAACTAATGTCCTTCCCCTCCCACTTGCCAGACTGCCTTTTTCAATTTCAACCTTTGACCCAGTTTCATAATTCATATTCATCTTGCCCTTTTCCCTTGTCAAAATTCTCTCTCTCTCTCTCGTATGTGCATCATCACCAGTGTTTGTAGTTTTCCTAGTGAACGTTCTGCGCTACCTCATGCAAACTGCACTTTCTTCCTGTATAACCTTTTGCTTGTTTCTGGTCTCTGCCGTGTCTGGTACCTTGACGGACGTGTTTGATGTAATAAACACCTGTGCATGACAACTGCCTGCTTGGATTAAAGACTCGCATTTTGGATCTATCCCACGTGGTGGTTTGCATTTGAGTTCTCTCCTCCTGTGGTTTTGTTACACCTACACTGCATTATAATTGTAGTCTGATGTTAGATGGAGCTGTATAGTTCTGTCTAGCTCTGCTAAACTAACCCACACAGTTTAGCACCACAGATCACAACATAACTAGTTTGCTAGCTTTAACTATTTCCAACAGTAAAATTGCGTTGAGTTACATATGGCATCATCACAATGATGATGTCTCCCAGGCTCTATATAAGAGAGCTATAAGTCTCATTGGCTATTGAACTGCTTTAAGATTTAAATTGCAGTAACTAATAAAGGCAGAAATACAGAAAAAGCTTATCTTTTTAAAAAGAAATTTGTGACATTTTTTAATTTAGGTAATGGTTTCCAGAAAAGAATGAAAAGATTGATAATATTAATATCTCAGTAAGCATCATGGTGAACTGGTACTTGACCCTGCAGAAAACGAAACTTTAAGTAGTCATGAAAATCAAGAGAAGATAAAGGTTACCTTCAGCTTCGATTATAGCTTTTTCTTTTTATTTATTAGGGATGACATTTTACTTTAAGCAGAACACAATTTTAATTATTAGTACTTGCCCATTCAGAATTATGAATACCTAAATAACTGCTTCTGACTCTTTCCAGATTAAAACATTACATCTTTTGCCCTCTGTGAAAGTTTTAATATTCATGTGGGGATTTTTATAATTTTACTGCATACAGAAACACAGTACTTCTACTCATACTGCCTATCATATAGTGGTAGAGAGGAACCATAATAGGTAATGTTATGGAAAGGTGAGAAATGGGCTGCACTGAAGTCACTGTGCCAGCAGACATAAATCATTAGCTCAGTTTTGCTTCGGGCTGATGCACAGTCTCATTCATTTGAATACTGTACATTTGCAGACTATTAGACTGCTAGCCAATTGATCATCGGGTGTATACAGTCCATGGGCTTGTTTGCTCTAAGAATATAAAGTAACTATGTGGGGGTTATTTATTATCAAATACAAAATAACTGTGGCAGAAATGCCAAAAGGTGGTTTGGGATCACCGAAAGAAGCTCTCATTATAAAAATACACACCCAAAGCTTTGTCAGAGCGCTATTTAGTCAGATGGATGGAGTAAGAACCCCTGTCTCTCAGAATAACTTTCTTGAGGTGTTTACAAAATGAGTTCGCCCGCAACAGGCACAGGAGTAGGAAAGACTGCCAGTAGATTGAAAGCTATACACATCCATTACCCCATATCATCCCCAACAATCACATCATCTCACAGAGACTTCCAGGTAGATTTGAGGCACCTCAGGCTTTATTTGAGCTGCCAACCCAGCAACCATACAGTCACCGAAGCCTACAGCTCATCCTTCCGTTTGATCACTGCAAATTGAATGAGTATAATCAGCCAGTCAATATGAAATTTATCCCCCTATCCTGTTTAAATGATGACTACACAGAATCAGCAGTGGAGAGGTGCACTCAGACTGAAGTTCGATGTTTCCATAATGATATTCTTTTTCCCCTGGACTTCCTTGTTCACCACCAGGAAAAAGGGACACTTGTCATATGGTAAGAAAATGTAGTCTAGCACCGCACACTTAGTCACACATGAAAGGTGTACTAGTACTAGCGCATTTGTATCACATCTATAAATTCTGGCACTGAAAAAGCTGATTAACTGACAGATCATACCTGTCCTAGTTGATAATTCTGACTATTGTGAATAATCAGAGCAGGTACACTGGCAGTGACGTATTTTGAATTATGCTTGTATTGCCATGCATCTAAATCAACAGCATGAGCTCAATGGCTGCACATAGCTGGCATATTTAATGTTTTGCATTTGGTAGTTTAAATAAAACATAAGGCTTCCAGACTGCTCTCTTAATAATGGCACAATCTTTTCTGCAATTTTAAATGTTGCTACTGGCAGTGACCATATTAGAGTATGACTGCAAATAGCAATAATTTCCTTTATCAATAAAAGAATCAGAACATTTTGATTAATCAGTTAATTATTTAGCTATGATTTCAGAATATGTTCCTTTGTTAAATATGAAACTGTTGTTAGAATATTGTTATTACAAAATATTGGCTGTGGTGGAGGGGGATGACTAAAGAAAGAGAGAGAAGAGTACATTAGGTGAGTATACTCTCAAACATAATACATCCTTAAGTGATTTCTGAGGACAGAAACAGACTTTTCTGTTTAAATTAAGATGGCAATTCATTTCCAGCATTGAGAAAATGAGGAAACTGTTCAAATAAAGTTTGTGATTCACAAGCTGAACAGTTTTTGCTATTCAAATTCTTAGACAACTCCCAAAAAAGAGCAGAGCTTTTTCAGCTAAACCTGCCTGTACTGTACACTAAATTACAGTAAAAGGCCAACTGCTCCATGCACGTCTTTCACAGATGCAATTTTAAATTTTTCACATTTATTTAAGCAATGAATGTGGTTTTCTGAGGATATTTCCATTACAGGCACACACTGTTTATTATGGTTTCTGGTAAAGCAAACAAATTCCTATAATAATAATTCTTATTCAGATGCCTTCAATGGAAAGCAGAGAGGTCAAACTTCTTATATACAGAAACATTCTGGAGGGAATTCAAGGTTCAGCTCTATAACAGCCCCACCTGGGTCCCTTCACATAGACAGAGAGAGAGATAGAGTTTGAGAAAGAGAGAAATACACCCCATGATGTGCTGGGATGGGCGCATTGCTCTCTGGAGTAGTGTTGGGCATTAAATCTGCCTGGGGATGAGAAAGAGTGGCAGGCACTCTACTAAGGGGCCTCAAAACACATTTTAAATTTTGTTGGGATGGCATGTCTCGTCCACCTCTCAGGCTGTGCTGACAGGGGTGACAGTTAGCCAGCTTTTATGAGACCAACTTGAAGGTTGCAGAAAGTCAGTCAAACCTTGCCTACAAACTGTTCAAGAGGGTTTAACATTATGATTTTACTGCATTGTTTTCATGAAAAACTTTACACATGAAAAAACAATTATTCTTTAATTCATACAAACAACTATGACTTAGTCAATAAATCCCATTCACAGCAGAAACCGCCTGAAACAATGCTGATCACTATGCATTTATCAAAAGGACTGCAGTGATGATGCGAGACTGAATATAATTGTTGGAGATAAATTGCTTGTTAGCTTGTCATAGCTTTCTGCAAGCCGACCCTTATCATGGGTTTGTGGAGTGTTTGTCCTCAGCTGAACGTCGAGATGTCAAAACTAATTGAAGGCAATCTGTTTTTATTAAAAAAATTTTTAAAAAGCAATGTTTCTCCTATAACACATTCAACAGCAGGTTATGTCACAAGAAGAGCAGAAGAGCAGAAGCGGAGGATCCTGAAACCTACAATCCTGGACTCCTGTGTCACACTGCAATGAAAGGATCGACGACAACTGACTCTACAAATCAATTTTGCTTTAAAAAATGGAGGATTTCATCTAGTACAGTATGAAACCCACAGACAGTGAAGTATCTCCATTAACTGTAATGATTAAGCTACCTCAGCCAAAAGAGGGAAGCATTCAGCAAGATCTTTAAGAATTACTCTTTTGGGCAGTCAGACCCCTGCTTTGTCCAGAGGTGAAACATAATAGTAGTTGGACAGATTAGGGCAGTTTGTGAAAATGAGTATACTGTAACTAAGTGGAAAGAACATCGAAGTGAATTAGAAAGATGACCGACTCCAAGCATGGAGGCAGAATGTTATTAGCTGTGCTGGTACAGGTATCTGACACGGAAAAATACCAAACATGAAATCTCGACTGTACATTTCACAGCAGTGAAAAGTCTGTATTCAGCATAGATAATAAAAGTACAAACATGCATTGACAAATATATTCTGCAGGTCAAATAGAAACTAAAAGCAAAAAGTAACCCTTTGTCATTCACAAAAGAGTTTCTCAATAATAGTGTGCACTGATTTTCGAACAATTCGATTCTAATTGTGGTGGATTAAGCGGTGGGTGGTGGTGGTGTTGTTAGTGGGCATTCATGTACTTTGATAAATGAATTGTTAAACAATACAATATATAACATGCTCCACAGCAAATATTTTCATTACGCCAAAACCCCGAGACAATACTGCATATCAATAAAAGTCAGTAAGACTTTTTTTTAACTGGGTAGATGAAGGAATATTTAAACTAAAGTGTAAACTAAAAACATACCATAGAAGACAGAATTATTAGCCTCCATGTTTTTTTCAAGTATCTCCCAAATGCTGTTAAACACAGTACAGAATTTTCAAGATAGATTTTCTAAATATTCTTGTTTTATTTAGGATGCTTACATTTTTTTTACTTTGCACACAGAAAAAAAATTATTTCACAACACCAAACCTAAAATTATTAGCCCTACTGATTCTAACAGTCAACTGTGTTTCACTTTTGCTTGATAACAGCCTGCAGTCATTTGCTGTAGTTTTCAACAAGTCTCACATACATCTCCTGTGCAATCCAAGACTCATTCTTCTTTGGCAAATCTCTGAAGCTCCTCCATATTTGATTTTCTTCTGGCATGGACCTTGATCTTTAGCTCACCCCACATATTTTCAATGGGATTCCAGCCAGGGCTTTGTGCAGGCCAGTCAATACTGTTCACTCTGGTCTTCTGGAGGTAGTTCTTCACCAGGAGCAATGTATGTTTTGATGTTTGTTCCAAGATGCCATGTTAGAAGACAAAATGAAGACCCAGAACCAGTTTTGGTGCTGGCTGTGATTTCTTCCAACTTGATGAGATTTCCAGTTCCACTTGCACTAAAGTATCCCCGCTACAGTTCCCGACTTGGCCAAGTCATTCAATAGTTCGTTGCCAGTTGTTCTGAGATTTTTAGAAACATCTCTCACTAGTTGAAATATTTTGCTTCCTACCTCTGCTTGTTCTGTACAGTGTGGCTCTCTTTGTATTTCTTGATGATACTTCTCCCTCCAGTTCTTGACATTTGGAAATTAGTCAAATTAAGTTCACTTAAAGACAAATAGGACTATGGTGTTAAATTTTGGCTAGCAATGCATTTTACCCATCTTGTGGTGCATTGCTCTGGGAATGGGAGTAGTTGATATATGTTGATGGCTGCTCACTTTCTACAACTTATGCAACATTTAAATGTTTAAGGGAGTATTGACTTCTTTTCAATCAAATAAATATACTTTGGAAATTCTACTTGGCAAACACCCCAGCAACTATTTCAGTAAGCACACTTTTCTTTTTATTTTTGGAAAATACTCATGCTTCAGAGTCTCCAGTGTCATGTCAATCACATATACTTTGTGGACTTGATAACTGCCCCTCTTTCAGTAGTTGAAAATGTAGCCTTATGATATTTTCAAACTAAAAATTAAAACAGACAGCAGGTCAGCTGCATGCTGTGTCAATTCAAAGAACTTTCCTTGAATGCTAGCCAAATTATTACCAGAAATGTACTGGTGAAGTGATGGACAGAGGCATAACATTTAACAATAGTACTTCCTTTGATTAATGAGACAACCAGATGTGATTAAGACGTCCCTGATTGTGCTGTCAGTCTTCCAAATGGACAGGACCTCAGTGCTCACCTCTCTGCAATTCCAATCCAAATGGCTGGGTGTAGAAATGTGTCACCACATTTTCAGCACTTATTCATTTAAAAGACCCCTTCGCTCTTCACTAAATCTTTCTTGGTATATCTGGAGACAGGGTTTTATACAGGACACAAGTCCACTAAAGCTAGCCATCACCTTTACTGTCTCCAATGATACCACATATCATTAGCATTAACACCAGGCTGCAGCTAGGAAATCGAAGATGAACTTGAGATAGGGTGATAGGAGAGGTGGAATACTCATCATTTGACAAGCTCTTATCTAACTGATACAAAAAAAATCATATACTGATTAAATATTTTTGCTCCATCAGGTTCAAGTATTTATTTAAATTTACTTTCTAGCCCTGTAAGGATTTCAAAATCCTTTAAAAAAAGAAAACTAGTAACAAAGCCTTCTAACTGAATGCATATTTAAAGTTTTACATGCTGCGTAATGTTTGGGGGGGGTGCCCACCCAAAAGTGTTTGTTGCCAGCTTGTAGCAATAAGCTGCATATAGTGCACTTTAATAATTGCATTTTACAGGCAATCATTATATTTTTGTGTATGTATGCATGCATTTACTGTATTTATAGTCAAGTGTAAAATACATTAGTAGTTTTTTTTTATTATTATTGTGGGTTTTTTTAAACACAATATCATTAATTATCCTCGTGTTGTTATTTGAACTTTAATACCCACAGCAGGTTTTTTTTTTGATAAATGACATGCCCATATGTTGTTTGTTTACACAGAAACTCTGCAGAGGAGCAGTTAATCATATTATGCTGAAAAAATAGGTCAATTAATTATTACGACATTATGTTACATGAATTAAATCAACTGAAAATTTTCAGGGTTTGGCAGAAAAATAAATATTTTCAAAGTGGTCATATGAAACATTAACAAATTAAGTGAGATGAATGAGATCACCTCACAAAACATGTGCCAAAGAATTACTTAGACTAATAAACAAATGAAAACCTGATACACTCCCTTGTCTTAGCTTTTTCATAAGTAATAGAGTTTCGTATGCTTAATCAAGCAATTAAACCATTGGGTAGTGTCATATCTCACATTGATCAGTAAGTTGTAATGGCTTGCCAATAGCCTGCTTGTTCAGGTTTGGCTGCTCTCTATTATTGTATTATCTTACTGTTATTCTTTGATTCTGTTTCATTCATTTTTCCTCCATTATGTCTGCCTGGCTTAATAACAGCACTTCATCTCAACATGCAAAGGGGTGAAACGGAAATCTGTGAGCAATCTAAAGCAAAAGAATCAACAGAACCTGGAGATAGCCGGCTGTCTAAGATTTTGTTTATGAAAGAGGTCAGAGTAGAATAGCCAGACTGTTTTGAGCTTTGCACAGTAACTCAAATTCACACTCTTTATAACACTCACACAGACTGCACTGGTTGCATGGATTTGATTAATCTTGATTTGTGCTATGGCATGCAGATGGCAGGGTCAGAATTTAGTGTCAACAGCATGAATCCATTGATCCCAACCTGTTTAGTGTCAAAGTTTTGCCTTCTGCACATTTGTGGAAACAAAGGTTTTGTGGAATAAATACAAATCAATCATGGCATAAATACCAAAGTCATATTCTATTGTCTGCTATGTGTATGTCTATGTAGCTATATCATGACAGTGACTCTCATGGTTTTCAGTCGTTATATCTGAATCCAATAAAACATCAATGGGATGTGGTAGAATGGGAGATTATCAGGATGAAGGAGCAGTAGCCAAATCTGCAAAAACTGTGATCTAATCACAATTGTCAGCATAAATCTGAATCTCAAAGGAATGTTTCCAACAGTGTAATTGGAATGAATCTATGACAAAAAGTATTGAGTCCCGCTAACCTAAAAAAGCGCTTGGAGAGTGTATGATTGTACCACAACAGAGAAGCAAGGCTCAAACAAATGCAAACCAGAGCTACTGCAACCTAAACCAACTAGTGGATAAACAATTAAGTACTTCCAGCAGAAATGAAACACTATTTGACTATTTTATTTGTTGTTCAGTTTGCACTGTTGATAGATTGGACTGAAATATGTGCTTAAGGTCTTTTTTTTTTTTTTTAGAAATATTTAGTTTTAAAGAAAAAACACAGCCACAATCACCAACAACAAGAATATTGCACAAGGTAAAAAAAGAAGTATAAAAGGCCAGTTAGCAACCTTGCTACTGATCAATTTGTAAAAATTTGTTCTGCTGTCCAAAATCACGGCATATATGGATTAAAGAGAACTAACGATATAGACCCAGACAAGACTGATACATACTAGGATCTGGCATCTTGGAAATACCTGTGGCAGGTACATGATTAACCCTGTACTGGTGACACAAGTCACTGACTCAGTAAGAATGTGAAGGAGAGAAGAAAGAGTGACAGCAGAAGAGTAGAGACGAGGGACAGAGGAAGTGTCAGCGTTGCTTTAGAAGGGAAAGAGAAACACAGGCTGACAGGTGAGCCCGTGAGGATTGACCGGCCTACATCCAGTTTTCAGTGAGAGCTCATCTGGCACCAACAGAGCTTATATGTCAAACAGGAGAAAGGACAGAAGGATCCCTGCATATGGCCGCATGTGTACAGCTGTGGCCCAGCCCCACACTAAGCAGCTTTAATGATCAACACATAACAACAACAGAGGACACTATGACAAGGTGATTATAATCTCACACACATGGCGATGTTCAAGTGTTTGCTACAGCTGCACAGAAATTCTTTGAATGTGAACTGTTTGAAATCTGTATTTACTTCCAACTAACTGGTTCTGAAATATGAAAGGCTCTTAGACATTTGCAAGGTCTGTGATTAAAAAAATAGAAACATACTATTTATAATAAATTGTTATGAACAGCAGATAGAATTTAGAGAGAAATGGAAAAACCTCATCGCTCTCATATTTTGAGAGTTAAAAAGCAAACGGCTCCTAAATCTCTTGAATCTTTGTATGTTTTTGCACAGGAGTATCTAGTATTTTTTTAAGTGTGCTGAAGACACCCACCCAAGAGTCCTACTAAAGAAAAAAAAAAAAAAAAAGAGTGGGAGCTGGCAGTGGCAGTTACTCCAACCTCACTGAATCTTTTATTTTTATCCATATCAGAAGATACTCTTCATTTTGGTGCATGCCCTTCATCTTAAACCTAATCAAATAATCATAAAAGATTTAATTTTTCAGGATTGTCCTTGGTCGCCTCCTGTGACAATGGAAAATGCAAAATAATACAAAATAATACAAAATATGCACAAATTGCACAGTGAAGTGTCGCAGTCTAAGCTCTCATTATAAAGTGTATGTCCAGTTGAACATCAATGACATTAAACAAGGCTATGTGAGTCAGTTAACCCATCGTGTATGTCTGGATTAATTTCCCAAAAATCCTATGTGGCAGTACCACCAAAGCCTGTTCATGTGTCATAATTCAGTCGATGGAAAGGTGTAATGATGCCCACTAACTTCAGTGGCTTAAAAGCCACTGATGTCAATTTGGATTAGTGTTAATATCAGCTCTGTTTTTTCACAACTAAGAAGAGAGGAGAGCAACACAAATGGCAGGTTGTTGCACAAAACAAAACAAAATCTCTCCATTATGTTAAAGGTTCTACTCAAATCTCCAGCCAAACAGCAAGTGGCTTATGCCACAGCCGACGCTTTTACCACCAAGGTACGATTAGCTGTGGAGATTTGTTTAATCCTTCCAAGTAATGGTGACACAGAGGGCAGCTAGGTTCTTGTGTTTGAAGTTGCTTAGTTGTTTAGCCTCTGGCATGTTACCAGCATTATCAGTGGCAATTAACAGATCTGCAGTTGTAAGCTGCCGCTCATCTCCAACAGCACAAAACAGCCCATTCACATAGTCAGTGTCTCCTCAGTTAATTACAATTGTTTTCAAGACACAAAACTCATTCATCCATTTGTGATGTCTATATCACATTAAATACCGAGATAACTTACCTCAAGGCTTTTTGGTGTTAACTGTCCCTGGGTTTTTGCACAAGTTTTAAGTTCTCTATTTATTTTTAGATTCATTTTATGGTCTTTAGAATTATTTCCAGGTTGTTTTTTTTAGTCGTATCAGTTTTGTCTCTTTGTTTTGTTCTCTTTGCAGTCTAACTCTTTGTGGTTAGAATTCTTCAGTTTCAGTTTATCCTGACTCCCCTGTGTTGCCTGTATCTTATAGTCAGGTTTCAGTCTCTGTGTTAGGTGCTTCTTGTCTCGTCGCTGTCTGTTTTATTTTGATAGTATTTTGCCCCATGTCTGGCTTTTCTCTTGTTTCCCTTGATTGGTTCCACCTGTTTGTTCACCCACCTGTTTCCTTTGCCCCTAATCGACCTTTGTGTATTTAAACCCTCATTTTGAGTCTATTCTTTGTCTTGTTGTACTGTCTGTTTCTAGTCATCCACTGTTACTCTGCCCCTTGTGTTTTCCATAAGAGTTGGACTGTGCTATTCTTAGGTTTCTTCAGATTTTTGAACTGCTATCTTGTGGACTATTATTAAAGGTGACCTTTCGTTAGTCTTGTCTGCTTGTGAATCTGCGTTTGGGTCCCCATTTGCCCTCACATGACAGTTCGATTTATTGTAATGGCTTATAGTATCGCTGTATTGCTAGTTTCTCTAATCAAATCTAGGCCGGTGAGCTGCTATAAATTCACTTTTATTTATACAGCAGCAGTTTACAACAACAATTATCTGAAGGTGTTTCATATTCAGTGATTTCATAGAGATGCAATGATCCTCTATGAGCAAATGCTTGGCAACAGAGAGGAAGATGAACTCCCTTTAACAGGAAGGGACCTCAGGCAAAACCACACTCGGAGAGCTTCAGCTATCTGACATGACTGAGACAGACTGTGAAAAACAGCCAGGCCAAAACAGTATATAAAGAAGAGCAGAGCAAAGCCAATGACATGCAACAGTAGCATATCAACACATGCTGAAAACAGTGGAGGCAAAATACACTGCACACTGCATCATGGTAGGTCCCCTAGCACTAGGACTGGGCGATATATCAAGATTTTAAATATATCGATATATTTTTAGAAGAGATATGAGATGTGACAATATCGTTTATATCGATATAGTCTATGTTACGTTATAATTATACTTGTGGAACCGCAAGTTTGCCTCTCTTTCGTCCACTTTTGTCTCTACGCTACGTTACTCTGCCTCGCCTCTCTCCTTCACTGAACACAACCCCCCTCCCCCATCGCTTCACCTGCAGGCAACGACAAGATGGACACGGCAGCTATCAAAGAGGAGCTGGTCGGTAAAAAGAAAACATTTGGAGATTACTATTTTAGTGCTGCAGCGTTACTCTCGTTAAAATGACGTTAACGCCATAACTGCATCGACGCGGCAAATCTCCGTTAAGAA
>VUQG01014601.1:0-11774 GCA_015106755.1 Etia nguti
CTCAACTCCCTCTTTAAGATAGTCTGTAACTTTGCCTGTCCATTGTGTGTGTGTGTGTGTGTGTGTGTGTGTGTGTGTGTGTGTGTGTGTGTGTGTGTGTGTGTGAGTGTGTGTGTGTGTGTGTGTGTGTGTTCAGCCTGGGGCTGGTAAGTAATGGATCAAAAGATGACACCAATGACAAAAATGATTCAAAAATAAATAAATACATAAAGAAGTACAGTGACAATTATTGAAAGAAGGATATATTTATTTTTGAAATGTATTAGCACCTTTTTAATGGAATTGCATTGTTCATCAATATTCCACAGACCAGTAGAGGTTACACACTCACATTTGTGGATAACTACACTTCTAAGGGCCCTCTATTGACTGCACGCCTTCCTTAACCCAGTTAGAGCTGGATTAGGGAGAATATATTTTCACTTGATGAGGCTTTATACAGTCTTCTTTCATGTTAAAAGCCCTGCACTCTTTGCTATGGAGCTTTGATGATTTGGTGGCAATGTTCTTGTCCATCACCAAGCTTATCCCCTGAGGAAACCAATGTCTTCATGCACAGAGCAAGCAAATGTACAACAGGCGATTCAGGGCGAGATAACACTGTGAGTTAGTTTGTTCTGCCTTGTTCTTAGGACAACAAAAACACAGTAAAGGAAATGGCTTAATTCTATTTGATGGTTCAGAGATATTTAATGAAAAGCCAAGTAAGGCTTTAGCCCCGAAAGGGAGGAGCCACTTCTTGGCATCACGGTACCCACTGTTAATTTTAGATTCACTGACAGCGCAGTTACACAATACATGAAAATTAGTCCAGACAATTGCTTCCCAGTGAACAACACATACAAAAAAGTGTCCTCACAAACATTTAGTATCCTGGCTCATCAACCATGAGTTCAGAATGATACGGATGAAATCGTCCCCAGTGTCTCCAGAGCAGAAACAGAACCTCTGTGAGAAGTTTGATTTTAACATAGGATTTATTTTTATCTCATACCTCAGACTAATCCTTGCCTGCTTTCTGTATGAAGTTGTAGAACCAACAGTTTCCCATACACAGTTTTAGATAGACGGGTGTTTCAGTGTAGGATAGGAACCAATGTGTCGACCAGATTATAGAAGGATCTTCGTAAGACAACAATCTATTTTGAAAATTTACTTTAGAGAATAAAAAACAAGACACACTCACACTATTCTTGTATTTTCTCATTCTGCTGAGCCAGTGCTAACAGTGACAACCAGAACTTGATGTGTTGTCCAATGTGGCGTTAACGCAGAGTGAATATACCCATATCAGCTGCTTCTATGTTATATAAAATGTATGTTAACAGATAGGAGAGGGAAACATTTTTTAGATCACCTAATTTACAAGTGACGAAGAGCATGACTGTTATTTCTTGTTTAGGTCTTTAAATTTGTTAATACATTTAAATTTTGAGGACTGAGATCTGATCTGCAGCAGCGGCAGAGATAAATCCCTGAACCTCAAAATATACTTTATCCTAGCCCCATAAATAATTATGACTTTACCAAATGGTCTTCTTGCATGAGAATGAAGGACAGTTACTGTGTTCAACTGCTGCTTTGCTAGTTTATTACTCCATCACATAGCTACCATACTCAGACCCACTTTGACCACTGACCATGTCTTTATGAGTTGCATAATACCTTATATCATATGATTAGTTGTTGCCTATCCTTCTTGTGCACTGGATTGGCTTCATTATTGAATTTTTCTAATCTTATTGAGCACTCAAAGAATATCGTGCAACAAGGATGCTCATCTTTTTTTTCTGTGCACTTAAGTGCTTTATTTACCTTACATTCATGCATCCAATTAACCTTATGGGCATCTCTGGATTGTAGGGAGAAGCCAGAGCACCGACACCGGGAAAACATGCAAACTTCACACGGAACGGGTTAATGCAACATGAGATCCAAGTGGTTAGCAAAGTTGCTTCATGGCTACTTTGCCAACTACTGCACTACTATTGCAACCATGACATGATATAGAGCTTGGTGTTATCAATAAAATTATGATCCACATGTGGGGAAAAAAAACAAGTTAATTAAACTTCTCTCCATCCATGAATGACATGGTTATCATTAGGAAAGAGGAGAGATATAACTTGGAAAGGTCAGCCATTCATCATAAGTATAGCAAAAGCATTTCATTTACCTTTCATTTCATTAATTTTCACACATTTATAGTCTGATATTTGTGCTCTATTATCAGAATTCTGTTTGTAGTGTACTAATGCACATTCATTCAAATTTACATATTCATGTGTACGCTTGCATGTGGTTCAAAAAAGATTCTGCATGTACAATTTTAGGATTTAGGAGAGAGGGAGGGAGAGAGAGACAAAACAGCATACATCTGCTCCATTCAATCCTTTGATTTCTGTGTAATTGGTGGAGGAAAAATAACCAATCACTGCACTTGGTGAAAGCAGTATGAAAATTTCACAGGCCACCTCGACAACAAATCATCCAGTTCAATATCTTTGCCCAAATATGGATGCATAGTAACCAGTTTACCATTAAATCACCCCAGGGCATCCACTGATTCTTTGAACCTGTGATGCACTATTTTTCATTCTGTCTAACAGGGAACGAGGAGAAGCATGCAAAATAATGCATAATTTAAAAAAGTGCAGAGCAGTGAAATGGGGCTACACACGTCTCTGTAATAATTATCCAATTCGGTTGTTTTTGCCAAGCCTGCAGGTCAACGCTAATTTTTCAATTTTCCAAGAGTATCACAATTTTCTGCTGTATGATTGTAACATTATATGGTAATTTGTGACATATTCACATATTTTCCTGATTTTGGTGACTTTTCATCTGCTTTTCCTTAATTTCACATTCTTGACTGGATGAAGGCTAAAATACTGCAGAATTCATTCTTTGATATGTTTTCTATGTTCTATTCTGAATAACATATGGGATAATGAGATTAATTAATGAGACAATTGCATTCTGTTTTTATTTTACATAGCATCCTAGCTTTTCCCGCATTGGGCTTGTAGGCGATACATAAATCACTTCTTAGACAGGTACAGATGAGTTTTGAAATTTGTTGTCAGAAGGGTTGAGCATGGCTTCCCTTGAACCTCAGTAGTGCTGCAAGTAAACAACAAACAAATAAACAAACTTGACTTTGTGTTAAATCACATTGATAAATGATGAATGAAGACTTAACTCTTTTTCTAGTACTGCCATCTGACATCTATTATGGCTTTATATCTATTAGTCTAAACAGAAGATTAATGATTGTTTGTTTTTAAGTTCTACTTGTGAAATTTTAGGACACAATGGGACTCAAGGTAGAAAAAAATGTTTTTCCTTGACAACAGTTGTCATGGTGATAGCATGATAGATACAGTTAGGGCAGGTTATGTTAAGTAAGCGCTGAGTGGAATGGCAAAACAAATCTGAAATGCTCAATTATAACAGAAAGGCTAAGCAATGCTGACGTATAGAGTCAACTAAGAAAAAAAAAGAACCTTTACTCAATTACTCATGTTGAGGACAGTAAGAGCCGTGCTCCAGAAAGCAGATTAAAATACTCTGAATATAACCATAAACTCTGGGTTTTCAGGCTGCCAAAAGGCTGATCAGCGACTGTCAGTAAAGCTCAGATACCTTGATATCTTATAGAAATGGGTAAATAAAGAGCACAACCTCCATTTCAATTTAGTGGATCAAGGAACATGAATGTGTTTCACAACTATCTAAAAAACATGAGAGGTGAAAAGAGTTATTTCAATCTGGATCTGCCACTCTGTCATCATTTACCTGGGTGGCATTTTCCTTATTAGATAAAGCTAGAAAACAGCAACTGATATGGATCAACTGAAATGACAGCTTATGTAAGGACAGAATGGTACAGACTTTTTTGGACACTTTTTTGAATTCTTATTTGTGTACCACAGAGTCACAGTGATGATGTAATCTATAGATTTTACTTAAAACTGATAATAAATCCATAATATGCAGTAATTACCATTTCTCTCCCTATAGATGGATTGCAAAAGCACAGTTAAATATGACAAAAATGGGCTAATGTCCAAATGGGATTTGAATGTTTTCAGAGTTGTAAACTTTTAAAAATGGATGTGCTTCATTAAGCAGTTTGATCTTGACCATGAGAGTGAGAGTATGAGTGTCTGAAAGCTGGTTTGGGTACAGCAGGAGGGGAGGAGTCTGAGAGAAAAAGCAGGTAAGGTTCACATAACCTGTTACCATGGAAACTGACTCAGAGGTTAAGTAAGCTCTTTCTGGGACTGAAAATCCTGATTTTCCTTATCTTGGTGAACAGGACCAATATCATTTGTTGCACACAGACAGAAGTACTCAAGCTTGAATAGCTAGGATATGCCAATGCTGAGACTGATGTGTCAACACTGGAAACACTGACACATTGTTATAACCTAATGCACTGACATGCACACTGACACTGACAGAAGGAAATATACTGTGACCGAGTTTTGTAGTTAACTAAAATCAAATAAAATCCGTATTTGAGCAGCATACAGCACAGTTATTTTTCATCTTGTTATTTATTTATATTTCATTTTTAACTTTTTTCACTCAATGTTAGGTTAGGCTAACAGGCTAACAAAGGCACGGAAGCTAGCTGATCCGGTTTAGGAAGAGAACATGGTTTTGTTTTAAAAAGATCCTTTAACAGCATTAACATTAGCCCCAATTTTCTGGATTACCAGGGATAATAATCCTGAAAAATGTATTCCTTGTCTATGGTAATGAATAGGGAGCAACAATTTTAAAAAGCAAGAAGTTAAGTAGAAAAAACACGCTGATGACAAAAAGTCCTCGTCAACAAAATGTTTATGACAAATACTCTGGAAAAACCTCACAAACAGACACTATGCAGATTAATTCTTTATTTTTAGGAGATCATCCATTCAGTTGTACTTACAGTGCCACAAACACAGATATGTGACAAATCCCTGTCACATGTGGCACCAATCAATAAAGTCAGCAGAATCGACTGTATAAACATACATTATTTTAAAAAATAGCCAAGCTTAATCTTTCCAAAATCGTACCTGTTTAGCATGAGAAAAGGCACGTGTGTTCCAAACTGAGGAGTGGTGCCAGCGGTAATCAGTCAACCAGTAGACATGACAGCCTTAATCAAGTGAATAAGTGCGTGGCAGGAGTGCTCACTGTTTGAAAATCAACACAGAGTCCATTTGTACATCTCAATCGGCGACTGTGATGAATATAAATAACTTGCACGGGCCATTAAACCCATCACACATCACATGCTGACAGAAATGCACTAGGTTACATGTGTGCGCACAAATGCTGGGAGAGTGACTCACCCTGATGACTCTCAAAGTTGTCAGAGGGAATTATGAGCGTGTCAGAATGGAGTAGATAAATTGTTGGGATAGCTCAGCAAATTGACTTGGCCAAGGCTGCTGATCTGTTGTTGTAAACTCACACAAACTCGCCCACTCTCTACCTCACTAGATCCAATTGTACTACACTTTAAGGTGAATACTAATTTTATCATCAAGGTTTTATATTAAAAGTGAAAAAATACAGCGCTGAAAATGTTTTAGTGAGTGTGAGTAGTTATTAAGAACTGTATTTCCACAACAAAAGCTACACTGATAACCTAGCTGTTCAGGGAATCACCCCCGATATTGTGTTTTTGATGACAAAAACAGAATTTGGAATTTATTTGGAGTTGATCTTTTTATTTAAATATTCCAGCAAGCATCAGTTTAAGATGCACTGCTTTAAGGTTTTGAAAAGAAGATGTATCATGTCATGATGCCACAAAACAAGCAGACATATTTATAGATGAAGTATCTGCTTTCTTTTCACAAGGTGTTACTACAGTGGGAGGCTCCACCTTTAACTTTACAGATTTTTTATGCTTAACCTCTCTATATAAATGAATTGATCATTTGTGTGTCTTGAGTTTAGCATTAGACACCCATGTTGACCATAAACATATACGCAGACAACTGGTTTATAAACGATTTGCTATGTTGAATGTTTCAGGTTTGTTGCGAGTTCAGCGGGATGGAGAGGGAAAATTTCTGAGAGGACTTCTCTGATGCACTTTACTGTTCCTTTCCAAGCCTGATGGACCTGTTTTAGGAAAAAGAGAGGCTTTACTGGCCAGCTTTCAGCTGACACGAGACAAAGGTGGGTTGACTTGTCTGTATCAGTCTACTCTCCATCTTCCTGTTATCATTGTTCCTCTCTGTTCCCTTTGCTTTTCTCTCTCTCCCTTTGTCTCATCTCTTATTTGCCATCTTCTGCCCTTCGCTCTCTCTTCCCCTTCTTGTCCATTGCTTAATCTTCTTTTTTAACCTTGTCTTCTTTTTCTTTTGTGCTCTATGCCTCGCTCTCCATTTTTCTCTATTCTCTTTTGTACTATACCATTCTATTCTCTCTCTTGCCTCTTCTTTGTCCTTTCCTTTCATGTCATCTCCTGTATTTTTCCAAGTCATACAATATGTGAGGAAATTCTGGAATGCATTCAATAATTACTCGTTAATATCCTTAGAGTTATATCCACTATGATCCAGACTAATGAGCCAACAGACATCAGGTGCTTTTGTCTTCAAAAAGTACGAGACATCTTGGGGGTTGACCCTTCTGCCTTCTTGCAGGCCTGTACTGTAAGACGACTAATTGTCATTAATATTAGGTCCATAATTATTACACTTTTTCCCCATTTGAAGCCATTATTAAGAACTCTCTGCTAATAATTTTCAGAATAATTTAGTCAGCACTAAGTGTTTCCCAGAGTTTGACTTTTTATTTTCTGGACAAACAAATTTAAACTAAAGACAAATATGTGCACATCAGAGTTTGCATTACTGATTCATGGCACTACAACTGAAAAGATTTCACTACAAAAATCAGTAAGAATGGGTTCAAATTGGCACGAGAGATAATCACGGATTCTTCCTTTAGTCTTTTCTTGTGTGAGTACGTTAGTCGACACACATTCAGTTAGTGTGAGATGGTGTCTCCACTATTTTATTTATTTTGGTAAGTAGAATAGTAGAGAATACTGTAGGGGTGAGGAGAAGAGTGCATGGTGTACAGTGAGAGGAGAGGCGAGAAGAGGAATACTGCAACCACAACAAATAATATAGTGATCCAATCTGCTGAAAAGTCCATTTAAAATCAGTATTGTGCATTGTAATAATTATAGTTAATGAAGTATTTATTATACAGTGTTTTTCATTATAAAAAGTCAACACGACATTATCTAACCAGTATTATTATCATGATGTCATCTCAAGTCACTGTCTTGTTTTCTATTAGGATGTAACAAACAGTGGGAATCCTCTCTGTAGATCAGAGAAACCTTCACCTAACCCATCCACGACGGCTATCGTCAAGTTTTAAAGTTAAAAATGTTTTCAGCTTAAAACAGTTTGGAATAGCTAAACTATTGCTTCACATATCAGAGCTTAGTGTTAGTTTTCTATTTTAATGTGATATTTTAACATCACATTTTAGAAGTTTAACATTACAAACTATGTTGTGCACTCTTTGCAGCGTATGTTTATGGCTTGTTGTTATTGTTTATTTGTTCAAAACAAAAAACACATTTTCACACACTGATTTGATATGACTGATTCTATGATTCTAAGATATTGACTGTAACGATGTTGACATGCCAGGGAAAGTGGATTTGTTTTAAAACAGCAGAGGAATGATTTTGTTAGACTTTCATGTTGTTTCATTTGAAATGTGTTCTTATGACATTATGACACTGTGTTTGACAGTTTCACGGTTATTCAAGGACGATGGTCTCCAATCTGTAACTCATTAGGAAGGAGACGGGGGAGAATGGATGACTGCATATAAAAGTGTTGTGGAGAGATTCAGTTTTACTTACTAGTTCTTGCGATAAACAAAAGACATTATCTGAAGATTTGGTCCACAGTTAGAAATTACATCAAGTAACACCGGAGGAAGAACCACCACCTGAACACTGTGGACCCACAAATAGTTTTTATGGTTTTTCTCTACTCGTTTTTGCCATGTTACAGTATATCAAGAGGTTTTGGATTTTCATTGCTTCCTACTGGACTCAGCTCCTTTCCTATTGGGTTGTACCTCCATAAAGAGATAAATGCATTTTCAGGCCTGGACGTGCCTGTTTTCCTCTCTAATCTCTTTCCTTCAAAAGATTAGAGCAAAATCAGCATTAACTCAGAGTAGATTCATTAGATAAGTATGATTCAAGTGATTTGATTATTATACTCTCATTATTGTTATTTGAGTCTTCTTCTGTTTTGCTCCATGCTACACTGCTTTAACAAAATATCCTTTTTGACTTCACTTTATTTCTAAAGCACTTTAAAAACAACATAACAGCTGACCAAAGTACTGTACTAAAAAATAAGAGAACAAAAGAATAAATCAGTACAAGTACATACAAAGAGTAAAAAGTTTAACACAGAAGACAACTCACACTGGGTTAAAAGCCCAAGGAGAAAAGGTGTGTTTTTACACACCTGTTTTAAAAACAGCAAGAGATGGAGCCTGCCTGACCTCCAGCTCATTCCACATTTTGGGAGCCAAAGCTGCAAAGGCTCTGTCTCAGCTGGATTTTTTGTTAAATGTCTTCAGGACAGTCAAAAGCACCTGGTTAGCTGATCTAAGAGCATGTGATTGCATGTAAGGGTTGAAGCAGCTCAGACAAATAAGAAGGGACAGGACCATTAAGAGACTTAAAAACAAATACAAGAATTTTAAAATGGATTCGAAACTTAACGGGAAGCCAATGACGGGACCGTGAAACTGGGGTTATGTGCTCTCGTTTGCTTGTACCAGTTAAAAATCATGCAGCAGCATTTTGTACCATCTGCAGACGTGAGAGGGAGGCCTGGCTAATTCCAATCAACAGAGAATTATAATAATCCAGACGAGAGCTGATGAATGCATGGATCATGATCTAGAAAGGATGGGCTTATTTTTTGACAGCCACCTCAACTGAAAGAAGGAGGACTTAAAAACAGTGTTGATACGGAGTCATTTTACACACCTAAATTAGTGATGCTGGATTTTTTATGCAGGGCCAAATAAGAAAGGTCAAAGGCAGGGACACAGCTGGAGGCACTGGATTTAAAAAGCATGACTTCAGTGTTTTTTTCATTAAAATTAATAAAATTTAGTGCCATGCACCCCCTGATCTCATTAAGACAATCAAGGAGAGGCTGAACAGAACCACTATGCTTTAAAGGGAAATAGACTTGACAGTCATCAGCATATACATGAAAAGAAACACAATGCTTTCTAAAAATAGCACCAAATACAGAGAGAACAGTAGAGGACCAAGAATGGAACCCTGAGGTACCCCCCAGGGGTGGGCAGCAGAAGCAGAGGTAAAATCATCCATCATGACACAAAAACTCCTATCAGAGCTGAGGCAGTGATGCCCACCCACTGCTCCAGTCTGGAGATGAGAATGTTATGGTCCACCGTGTCAAAAGCAGCTGTAAGATCTAAAAGTGCAAGTAAAACACTGTTCCCAGAATCCATCGCTAAAAATATGTGCTGTGCTAAAAAGTCTAAATTAGGTACATTGCCTTTAGAACCCTTTGTGTAACAGTAAAAGTAAAAACCTGAGTTTTATTCCATTTTGGTGTAAATAGCTCTCACAGGTTACTCCAGCCCTGTAAAAGCACCAGACCCTTAGGGCCTACTGTTCAGGCTACTAAATTTAATTCAGTTCGTTACCAAAAGCACTGATCTAGAGGGGAGCTGCTGTTAACAGGTGTGGCTACTAAGATACTGGGACCAAGTCAGCTGATATAGAAAAAAGATGTTAGAAAAAGTGCTTCATAAGATTTCCAGCACATATTTCTCCCATACTGGCTTCTCTTCATTGGCTCCCTCTTAAGTCCTTCTACTCAAATACAAGGTCTTGAATAATCAGGCCCCATTATTAATCCGTCTTTCTTCCACAGTGTGTCTTTTGTCCTGTCTTCCTTCCATCACCACAAACTGGCGGTGGCAGATAGCTGCCCCTCCCTGAGCCTGGTTCTGCTGGAGGTTCCTTACAGTTAAGATTGAGTTTTTCTTTCCCACTGTTACCAAGTGCTTGCCCAAAGAGCTCTTTTGATTGTTGGGGTTTTTCTCTTTATTAAACTAGGGTATTTATCTAATGATATACATTGCCTTGAGGCAAATATTTTTGTGATTTGGCACTATATAAATTTAATTCAAATAAACTGAGTACTACACACATGTGGATGCACACTGTAGGTATTTATGTGATGTCCATTATGATGTGAGCTCTGATGAGCTCAAGTCTGTTCATAAAGTAATAAGCTGCATTGCTGACATACTGTTGAATGTCTCAAAACGTTTTAACTAAACAGAGGCAAGACCGAAATATTTGTTGGTGTCCAAAAAGTCAGTGACAGAAAATGTATCATCCCTGATCCACAGTGACCAAGTCAGGAATCTTGGTATCAATCTGGACATCGATAAAAATCTGTTTTGATAATCACATTAATAAGGTAACCAGAACTGCTTTCTATCACTTAAAAATACAAGGTTAGAAAAGTGGTATTGGTAGAAAATGGTCCATGCATCTCCGACTTGCTCACTGTTTACAACCTAGTCAGATCTCTCAGGTCATCAGGTGCAGATCTTTCAGCTATTCCTAAACTTAGATCTAAGTGTGCTGAATGTGCTTTCAGTTATTATGGTTCTGTTTTTTGGAATAAACTGCCTTCTGACCTGAGGTAAGTTATATCTCTGGGTACATTTAAAAACAGACTCAAAACCCTTACTTTGCCTTGTTTAATTGTTTTAAACAAATAATGAAGCTGCAATTTCCTTTGCCATATTAGACCAAATTTAATCAGACTTTACTTTAAATTTAACAGCAAATGGTTGTCTACCATTTAGACAGAACATCAGTGGGTAAACATGAATTAAATTTTGTTAGAATTCAGGTTTTTGCATACAAAGATGACTTTTCAACATGATCATTTGAAAAACTAATGACTGACTGAACAAATTCAACCTGGAAAACAACATCTAACGATATCTAAGGCATGGAGGAGTGATGTTTTCACAATACATGCGCTGCACATATATTGCAGAGGTGACCAGTGAGTTTATGTTTGCATTACAAAAAACGCTGGCCACCGTTTCCCCACAAGAAGTGACTCTCAGCTAAGTCAGCATGGCTTCTCTCCATGTTGGATGATGAATGTTGGCCAAGTTGCCCCAATGCCCTGCTGCATAACCAGCCCCTCTGCCTCTCCAAACACTTCTCTACAAATGCTGACCCACTGGGCTAATTTAATAAAAGCCTTTTTGATGTTACCACGGAGACATGTCAAATAATTATACCCCCCATTCTGGCCTGCAAGCACATGTTATTATGGGATACAAAAATAATCTGAGTTTGCAGGGAGGTTGCCACGGGAGACTGATGGCCACAGCAAAGTGTCTTGTGTCTCGTGGCCGTGGAAACAGAAGGTAAATGAGCATCTTAACAACATGCTTGCTTGCAATAGTGTCAACATGGAAAACACAGTCTACAGAAAGGACAATTTGGCTAATTTAGTCTTTAACTGAATTAACACAAGTCTTGGCTGTGACAGCTGTTCAAATACCACTTCATTTCAATCAACAAGTCAACACAGTCAATCGTTTGGCCTTTTTAATAATAATAATAATAATGTATACTTTATTGATCCCCGTGGGGAAATTCCTCTCTGCATTTAACCCATTCACTCAGTGAA
>VUQG01014601.1:11794-25272 GCA_015106755.1 Etia nguti
GAAAATATGGTGTGAAAATTCTGTTAGATCAAAGTAACTGTGATTCAGACTCATCTGAGAATTTTAAGAATTAATAATGTATACTTTATTGATCCCCGTGGGGAAATTCCTCTCTGCATTTAACCCATTCACTCAGTGAAGCAGTGGGCTGCCATTGGGCACCCGGGGAGCAGTGTGTAGGGACGGTACCTTGCTCAGGGGTACCTCAGGGTAGACGTTCAGTGGATTCGAACCCCCAACCTTGCGATCATGGGGCCACCACTCTACCTACTGAGCTATCCCTGCCCAATAAAAAGAGTAATATTAAATCAACAGAGAATAAAAGTGAGAGAAAGAAAACAGGCTGCAACCTTTAAAGCCTTCATTTAAAACCCTGGTGTGTTTTTAAGTTGCTTCATTATGAAGCCAACGTGTAGAGAGTGAGAACAGATATGTGTGTTATTTGGTTATTAGTAGAGGAGGGAGCTGGGTGAAGAGCAAGAATTGTCCAAAGACTTTTAATTGGATTGCTAAAGTGCTTTCTTAATTGAGTTTTGTATTCTTGGTAATATAAAAGTGAACATCTTTATGTTCCATTCTGCTAATACACACAGGTGCATGCGCACACACTCACACACACATGGACTCACAACTAAATTGAACCCAGGGGTTCAGGGGTAGCAAGAGAAAATGAGATTTGATGAGTTGAAGGCCGGACGCTTCAGGAAAATTTCAATTTAGACGTCTTTAGATTGACTGGTTAATTTGTAACAGCTTACCTATAATAGCTTTCCTTACTGTCGCCTTAATTAAGTTCTCACGTTAATGCTTTAGCTGGGGTTCGCCACTCTTTAGAACCTGTTAACTTACATGTCCCTGGTGGTCAGAACACACACAAACCTAAAGGAGGTGAAGGGAAGAAGAGAAAATAAAAACAAAATCTGTATCTCTCAGCACACACACACACACACACACATGTCGAGTGTTGCTATCCTAGTGGGGACATCCCATTGACATATTGCTTTCCCTAGCTGCTTACCCTAACCCTAACCATCAAAAATTAGTGCCTAAAACTAACCCTTACCCTAAACCTAAACATAACCTAATTGTAACCCTGACATTAGAACCACATTTTGAGTGTGAAAAATGCCTTCAAACTCGTGGGGACTGGGATTTTGGTCCCCATGAGGGCTGTTGGTCCCCACGAGTATAGTAAATTTCAGATTTTGGTCCCCACCAAGAGAGGAAAACCAATACACACACACACAGATTAATGCCACACAGAGATGTATTTTTCAGCAATGACAAGCATGGAAATATGGTTGCTAACAGAGTTCACAGAGTTTACTCATAGAGTATGTTCTGCCTGTTGTTCCATCCTAGAAAGTGAACAGAAAGAAAATGCTGACACTGAGAATTCATTTGCACCTCTCCTACCTGTACACTACACAAGGAACATCTGCAACAGCATGCTAAAGCATGAAATTCAATCTTGTAATGTGGTTGGAGTGGTTTCCTCGCTCCACTGCATAGATCCATGTCAGGAAAGGAAAAAGACAGTGTATCCAGCTGGTTCTGGAAAGTTAAAATCAAGCCTGAATGTAAGGGAGACTCAACTGAATTCCAATTGGTTTCACTGAAGAAGACTGCAAATTCCATTTTGAGCCTGTTGGCAAGGCATATTAACTTTGTATTACTACTCCAACCTTAAATATTTTAAATGATAAAGTGTCTAACTTATTCTACAACATTCTGCTGATTTAATGCAATCTTCCCTCAGCTGGATGTTGTAATGCTCATCAGGCTTATAGTTGGTCACTGAACACGGTTATAAACTGGAGGCGGATAAAGGATGTACTTCATTTGGAAAAGATGCCAAAACAGAAAAACGAAAGGCAATGAATCCACCCCAGTTTTAAAGATTGTTGCACCCTGCGTTAAAGCAGCATCACAGAAAATGACCAGCAGTATAAAATGTAATTTTAAACTATCAGTTATTATGTGATAAATCTGATATGAATATAAAGCTGATTAATCAATAGCAGCTATTCAAACACAGATTCAGAAACACACACCACTGTGTTATCAGCTACTACAGAATAACACAGTGTCCTGACCTTCCTGTACAATTAAACTGCAACTATGTTTCAACAGAAATGAGTTTTCTCCAGTTTCCTTTGTAAACAGTATATAGTTAACATTTGTTTTGAGGAACAGTTCAGGCTTAATGCAAACTGTCATAACCCAGAAAATGACAGCAAATTATTTTGTTATCTTCATTTTCATCAAAACGGCATTTTCTAAACAGTGAAAAATAATCAAAGAAATGTTTAAAAAATCACAGTAGCATTTGAGTAGATTTGAGAAAAGATCAAAATAAAACTACAAACAGTTGTCATCGTTACACATTTACAATTCTTTTTTTTTTTTTAATTTATATGTATTTTTTAAATTTATATAATTTTTAAACTTTGATGTACTTTCTAACCTAACCCTCAGAATGTGGATGATGCTGGTTTTCACTGACCTTTGTCACATCATTATTTTCTCACCAAAGAGACGGTAAAGGTTATCATTTGAATATTTCATTCTTAAATATCCATTGTGTGTTTTAAATATATCGTTCATTTTTTGAGAAGTATATTCCATGACGTAAGCAGATTTCTTTGTTTTTTTTCAAATTATGGAAAGTAATCTGTGATCACCGACCGCTGCTGTTCTTTGTTTGTCCAGGCCTTGTAAGGTTGCTGACCCTGTTAGTTAAAATCCCAACTGGGGCATACGGGGTTTGCATAATGGCAAGTCACACATGCAGTGGTCAGTTCAGTTCATGTATGCACACCTTAAAGATGTACACTTTACAGTGAATTAAAGCAAAACATCTTTTATTTATACAGTAAGTGCACTTCTTAATTCATTAACATTTTTTTCTCTTGGGTTTGAACTTGAACATATTCATCAAATAAAATGTGCTGCCTGACAACACGACAGTAATGATTTCAAAAGCATGTGCCCAAAATGACAGCCATGAAATGCATGTACTGAAAACATCAATGATAAGGGCTCAAAAAGAAATGACTTGATAGTTCGTGACCGTGGACCTTGTAGCAAACAACTGATGTTTTACATGAACTTTAACTTTCTCTTTACATTTTAAATGTTGCTATTTATTTTCTACCACTTAGCTATTATGCAAGGTATTTATTATGCAGAGAAGGGAGTGCATATAAATATATACACACATACATATATATATATATATATATATATATATATACATATATATATATATATATGTATATATATGGAGACAGAGAGACAGAGAGATAGTGTCAGACAGCGTGTATGTGTGTGTGCAGTAATGGGCAACAAAGCTTCTATTTTCTTCTGTTTTGAAAGTACAGATGAGTGTATTTATGCATTCAAGTTAACATGTGATACAAAAAAGAAATGATCATCGCTAATGTGATCAAATACGTGAGGTTACAGTTACAACTACTACTACTAGTAATAATAATAATCTCAATAAAGAAACAATAATATCCATATAAAATGCAATTATGGAATTTTAAATCTTTGACAACAAAAACATTTTGTGACCATACAAGGTTTTGTTTTCAGGAGCCCACATGTAAGGGCTAGAAGATGGTGAAATGCTGAATTGTAATTTCATGCTCATCTCCGCTACAAAAACTGTGACTGACAGCTTAAAATGGAGAAACCTGTCCAGTGATTGTCGAGAAAAATGACTTTTCACCTCAGACACCTGCGTGAGCTCAGCACTAACACTGCACATATACTGAATGAACCACTGACAAAAAGCACCAGTTGGATCAACATAAAATAATGTGCACATTGGTTTCCCAGAATAAAGTCATGTTAAGTCGACCTTTGTTTTCTGTGTTATAACTACAGGACTTTTAATAATAATAATAATAATGTATACTTTATTGATCCCCGTGGGGAAATTCCTCTCTGCATTTAACCCATTCACTCAGTGAAGCAGTGGGCTGCCATTGGGCGCCCGGGGAGCAGTGTGTAGGGACGGTACCTTGCTCAGGGGAATCGAACCCCCGACCTTCCGATCACGGGGCCAACACTTTACCTACTGAGCTATCCCTGCCCCATTTTGATATGTTAACATGATTTTTATATGTTATTTTTATGTTATTCATTCATGCAAAGTCTTTACAGTTATCTCATTTTAAAATACAGGTTTGTTCACATTTAAGCTTTTTTATATTGAGTGGATTTAATTGTCTTAATTTAAACCAATATAATAATTGAATTTTAATAATTATTTATTCTATTATATCTGATAAAGCGCTATTTAACATGTTTGCAATATATGTATGTGTCTTGTCAGTCTCAGATTACACTTGACTTTTGATTTTCTACATCCTACTAGAAACAAAAACATACTTCTTTAACCAGATATCTGAATTTTCGTAGCATTGTAGAATTACAAAGTTTAACATGCATCCAAACGTATCTGACTGACCACCACACCATCTTATGTTGGAAGGCCGGCTTTTACTGGATAATCCTGTGCTTTCTTTTCAGCTGTGAATGGACAGCTTTTGTTCAAATGACAGGGTGCATAGCTACAGTCCATCTGAAACTTTAATGGCTGAACTTGATCCCATTATTATGGTCGAAACTGCTGCCAGTGAAACCATGGTGAACACATCAGAACATTTGCTTTTGGTTTTGTCAGTTAACAACGATATCAGTATCAGTCCCGAGCCCATTATAGGGAGCGCTCCGTAAATTTCAACCTGCTTTTGTGGAATTCACACTCTACAGTGTCACATCCTATAATGTCAGCAGCAGTCTGTAAGTGTGTCAGTGCGGTGTATGTGGAAGAAACTGTGTCTTCTACGGTAATTAGTGTCTTTGTGTGCACAACTCCTTTTCTGGCTCTCTGTGTGTTTGTGTGTTGTCAAGTAGAGTTTTACAGGCCAGACCCTGATGTGACGCTTTTACCACGATGTCATGGAGCTTTATGAGGTTAAAATGAACAAACACTAATCCATGTCCAAAGAACACAACATATCTTTGTAAGTGTGTGCGTGTATTTGAGCAAGAGTGGCTCACTTCCACCTACAGTCTAATTTTGACTCGCTGACATCTTTGTTCATCTTTGCCTTCTAGAAATCATTTGTACGTGCATTTGTGTGTGCATGTGTCCAGAAATAGAAAAAAGTTTTTAAAAAATTAAGAAAAACATACTTTTTTCACCTGAGCTTTTGTATGTGCAGAGAAGTGAAATTCTCGATGAAGCTGCTGAGGGAATTTTACTTCTGATTACAGCGATTCTTTATATATTTTTGTTTTTTCTTCAGAACATGTAAAAATTATATGCAGAAAAAAGAACAAATATTCTGCCTAGAAGATAAAATAGTGAGCTGAAGGAAAAAAAAAACCTCAATCTCAAATTTTCTCTGATTGCTCCATTAGCTCAGTTAAAGGTGTAATTACTGAAACTCCTAATCTTTAATCATCTTTTAATTACCATATCATGTAGTCATTCTAGGAGCTCCTGGAGGGAGGAAGTTAAACTTTCTTCTTTGGTGTTTAAGGGTAATTATTTTGGCTTTGAATACTTGGCTGAGAGCAGATGTTTTCTTAGGTGTGATGATACACATCTCCTGCACTTTCATTCCATTGCAGCTAGCTCTTTATTCCATCACCATCATTATCTGCTGGTCACATGAGACGAACAATCTTTTTCAGTGAACCTCGGTGACTTTTAATATATCTCAGTTTTATTTTGGAAGTATTTTTTAAACCGTTGTTCTTGCTGTCATTTTTAATCTGTTAATGCGTGCACAGCTTTTTACTGAACTTAAGATGACATAGGAGAGAGTTGATGGTGTAGTCTTCCAAATTAAAAAAAAGTTATTAGAAGAAAAGGCTTTTAGAGCACTATGTATGTAAACCACACAATACCCGCCATAAGACACAGTTCACACACTAATGACATTTTTTTTCACTTGCTACACTGATTGATTGAACTTTCAATCTTAAAGCGTTATTAGTTAATAAATCCTTTCACAAAAATGCCAAACTGAAAAAACAAATAATTAAGCTGATCAGCCTTAATAATATGTTAGGATGTAAATGTACCAGCAGGCCTTAATACCACACATTTACTGGTTTTTCAGTTGCCAGTGAGAATTATACTGGAAGAAAAAGGCCCTGCTTGTCTTTAATGCTCTCTGAATTTCCCACACCCACTTCATCCCTGTACCTCCACAGTTTTGGAACTCAAATATAATGTTTTTGTAAGGCTGGAATGAAAACAAGTGCTCCAGAATTAGTGCAGAGTAACATGTTCAGTCATAATGTTTACCAATACCACAATTAAAACCACTTTTGACATTATTGAAATGTGATAAATAAAACCTTTAAATTCCCCACGGTACTCACTAAATGAAAGAAAACTATGAATTTTACTATGGCTTTTAGTTTACTAAAATTAAAGCAATTTTAAAGCAATTTAAAGATTTCAAGAGCTAAGGACATACTGTATAATGGACATTTGTTATATCTGAGCAGCTATTCATGAAAAAGAGTCATTGTGCATGTCTTTCAGACTTACTGTCTGTCACTCTGAAACTGACAGACACCAGAGACACAACAGCACACACAGATACACACAGTGGAGGGTGTCATGTGGCCTTTTCACAACTGGAATAAAAAGGTCATACTTTTAAAAACTAGTTTATGGTCTCACAGAAACACGCTGTTAAAATTTCTAATGCGCTTGCAGTCAGTCAAGACAGAAGCCTGAATCAAAAGCTGGCCATCAAAACTTGATTTAATGGCAGATATTTAGAGAGTGTGTTGTACACATAACACATATCCTCACCTTTGCACAGCTCGCAAATCAAGGAATGTGAACGTATCAGGAAATCAGTTATGATCTCCAAATATTGAACCACAAAGACACACTAGCCATTGTTGAAAAGGAAGGATCTGTTGGTATGCATCACATTCTGGACTGTCCCTAAATCCTGTTTTGTGTCTTTAATGAACAGATTGTGTTTGCTAGCTGCTATGTGTTCATCACTGCCCATCAACTAATGAATGATACAGTGGTACTGGAGACATCTGAAATGACTCACTTAATAGCAGTAGCCTAAAAATTCCACTCAATTTATATTTATTTTGTTACAATATTTACAAGGAAATAATTGAGTATTTAAATGTTTAAACAGGTTCAGAATTATTAGCATAGGGTCATATTTTCATCCCTTACAGGCTTGAAAGAAATCACAGAATGATAAATGACAGGGGACAGAATTTTAATCAAAGCTAAATTTCCCTATTATTCTATAATTACCTTTGTTTTTTCTATATGAAATATGTATGAAATTATCCAAAATATCACCCTCTTGTACCACTTAATTGGAAATGGTCAAGAATCTGATTGCCTACTTAATGAAGGTACATATAATCAGCTTTTTTCCTATTATGAATTAAAGTTTTAACTCATTTGTGGCTTTGTTTGTCTCAATATCATGGTGGACATGCAGTGTGTGAGACATGCTCTTTATATAACATGGCAGTAGTAAGACTTTTTATTTCTTCTTAGCAATTATGTTGATAATAAAATACTTGCAGTAAATCTCCTCATTTTCAAATCTATTGTGGTGATTACTTCATGTGCAGTTTAATTATGGTCATTTTAATCTAGACGAGTCCAACCCTACAGCAGTTTGGCAGCCATTTTGAAAATGGCCACTAGGGAGACATTATGCTAATTCTCTGATAGTACTATTGCTAAAAGCACTTGCAAATTAGGCCATGTGTATGTCAATTTCCATCTGTGAATAATTAGCAAATCTGTGTGCCAAATTCCAGTTTCAGGTACATCATTGCATTGCTTGATGCTATCCAAGGCATTGGCTACCAGGCACATATTAAACAATGAAGATACCATGTTCTACGTTTTGAAGACGTCAAAAAGATCCATCATCTTAACGATATTGCATACTTTAATATGTTGGTAAAACTAAAAAAAAAAATAGCAATAAAAAAAGAATGTCACATAAAACTGTTTTGAAATACATTTTTAAATTGACTTAAAATCCTCAGCTCAAGCTTTCATGGATCATGCAGGGTAGATTCAAGTAAAGCCATCAACCGTTTCACTCAAACTGGCAGTTTTATTTATCTATTTTAAATATAGCAACATCAAATTTAGATCCCTCTGGGCTCAAAATCATTGCCACAGTAGCATTCAACTTGGAAAAAAAACCCAACACACTGAAACTGCAGCTGTCCTGCCATCACCTAGTACCATACAGATTGTAGTTTTAATACCAAGTGGAACATTGACAGGACTGCACTGGAAACATGGGTGAACACATATGCTAGGCCTGCATATACAATGGAACACATGGTTCAGGTTTTGTGTAGGATTAGGGTTGAAAAAGACATTATATATAGTTTGAAATTGTGGGAAAAACAGACTAATAAGAGTAGGCTGGAAGATAAAATGATGACTTGAACAGTACCATTCCAACATTCTAAATCACTACATTCAGCTTTAAAACATGCTTAACCTCCTTGCACTCCTTACTTACTTACTTACTTACTTACAAAGACCAATTTAACCCATAAAGATTTTTAAATGACTAGTTCTTTGATTTCCAACCCAGATGCTTTTCAAAAATAATAATAATTCTTCAATAATAGAGCGGCATGGCTGGCACCTCACATGAGGTTCAAAATGAATTTTTACTATTTAAAATATACAAGTAAAGTGGGACATTAAGCCTCTTCTGTGTAGGTTTTTATCCAGATGTTAAGCAGCCAAAGGCCAGGCTACATCTCTATTTCACACAATACCAATTACTTGTTTATTCACAGGAGAAAAAAGGAAAACATCAAATTATATATATGTGTTGTCCACATTTCCGCAGTCTATTTTTCCACTCATCGTGTTGACTTTTCTGTTTATTAGGACATTGGTTAATGCCAATTCAATTTAAAGGCCTAGTCCATGTAATGACTAGAATGTTCATATAAAATAGTGGGCAATGACAAACACGGTGTTGCGCTCAGGCTTCTTTCTTATGTGCTTTTGTGAAGAATTTATATAACTTGATCTAACTTGCTATAATTTAAATTACTTGTACACCACGATAAAGGCACAGGATTTAACTTTTAAGAAGTCAAGAAAACATTTTGAATGTATGAAAAATGCAAGCAATTCATTTAAAATCACTAGGGATTCATCCCCGACAAGGTTTTAATTACAGATGTTATTTAATAAAAGCGCCTCTGTTTGTCCCTGTTTGTACAATAGATTCTAACATATAACTACACAGATGGAATGTATATATGTCTGTCATCAAAATTTGTGTGAACAAACATAAATGCAGTTTAAGCAGCTGCCACAGTGAAATTAAGGATGGCCTCATCAGCAAAGCTTTCCATTAAAAAATTTGAACAGTTCAGCAAAACATCAGAAAAGGCACAAATCAAAAACTATCATCAGATAGCAGTAACTTGTCTGTAGCCTTGAAGAAACAAAAAAGTGTGTATCCACTCTATTAAATTATAATTTTTCATAGTATTTCACTCTAAAGTGCTTTGGTAAAATGGCAGAGCTAAGCAGCAGTAACTGACTGATGGTGAAACAACTCTGACCTCCCTTTCAGCTCAAAACTTTCACTGTTCTAGCGCTTAATTTCCATGATCTCACAAGAGCACTGAACATGTTGAAATGTTGGGAATGATGTGATGGACTGGCGATGAAGCAGCACTTCTGCTTCAAAGTGTATAAAGAATATTTTATCTCAGTGATTTACTGAATGGCAAAAGTCCTACTATATGAATAACAGCGAAGTGATTGGGTAAGCTTTGCATGCCAACCCATTTTGATGTAATAAATCATAAAATGTCCATCCATCCATTCTCTTCCACTTATGCAATTCAGGGTCATGGGGGGGAAGACCCTATCCCAACTGTCTTAGGGCGAGAGGAGGCTACGCCCTGGACAGGTCGCTAGTCTGTCGCAGAGCTTATCCATCCATCCAGTCAACTATTTTCCAATCTTCACTAGATACAAGGGGAACATGCGGCCAGCCCAAGCCGATCAGCAGATTTAAACCCAGAAAATGTGGTAGATTTGTCAAAAATGTTGTTGATACTTCACATCTTTTTTTGTAGTCCTCTGCCTTTGTCCCGCCTTCCACCATTACTGTTTATAGTGAGTCCTCATTATGCTCCAGTAGTACCCATATTGGATGTGTTAAAAAGGCTGTCATATGTAAGGATGAGCCCTGCTCTCAAAACTGAGATAGATTTAACACTGTCTGTGAAGCTGGATTTATGAAATAAGTGCTTCAAGTTAAAGTTTTTAGAACAAGTTTAGCGCCATCTTGTGCCAGTACACACCTTGAAATCATCGGGTTAGATGGTTGGTTGCGATTCATAGACTTACATTAGTTTATGTTAGCTAACCAGTGACAGAACAAGTCACTTAATAGAAAACAAGGGGACTAAAACTAAAAAGCAGTCTAAGGGTGTCACTTTTGTACTGCCCCTGACTGCAACGACTCCAATACGTTTTATGTTAAGAAACCGAGGATATACCATTTCAGTGCAAATAGTCAATTAACAAAGAACCACTTACTGTTTAATAGACAGAGTGAAAATGATTTCTTAATGTAAAATCATTGTGACAGGCAGGGGCACAGTACAACAGTAACCTGCTCAAACTGATTTTATTTTTAGTCTGATCTTTTAGTTCTGTTATTAGTTAGCTAATATCAACTAATGTAAGTCTAGCTGCAACCATCCAACCAACCCAGTGATGCCACATTCTGTACTGCCACAAGATGGCGCTAAACATGTTCTAAAAACTTTAAATTTAAGCACTTATTTCTTAAATCTATCTTCATAGACAGTGTTTAATCTATGCTAGTTTTTGAGAGTAGGGCTTCATGGTGTAAACTAGCCTTCATACATGCAGTGTTTCATGTCCATTTTAAGGCACCTGTGTTTAAGTTGCTGTAGCTTGTCTCTCTGTGGCTAATCCTAGTTTATGTCCACATGAACACAAGTACATATTCACAGGGATTTTCCTTTTATTTCCATTTTTATTTTGAATCCCTTCACCAGAAAATGCAAAAAAAGATTAACACTCTGCAGAGCCTGATGTTAAAAAAGATAAGGTGTACACCTTGACCTTCCAAGACCAAATCTCTGTCCACATATTCATGCAGGAATTGAGTTTCTGAAAATCTTCATCCTGTTGGCTTCGTTTTTAGTGAGCTAAAATTTACATGTAGGCAAAGGCCAAAACAGTAAAGCTACATTTGCCAAAATACCTATGTACTTATTGAGAGGGCCCTTTTGAATGCCTGAAATAGTGCTTACCTCTAGCTTGGTAGCAAATTTCATTATCAAAAATGTCTAATAAGCTTCATTTCTACACAGCATAGGTGCTTGTGCAATACTTTGCTTTTGTAACCTCTTTGCTGTGACTGATTAAGATACTCAAATCTAACATTGTGAAAATAATAGTACTACAAATCGAATACATTTTATTTGAAGGAGTTTAGGCAATGTCCCAGTGGTTTTGAGCGTTCTTTGAGAAGCCCTCTCCTAAGTTTTCATGTTTGCCTTCTGTGCTGTTTTGTGCTATAATATTGTGAAGTTTCCCCCTATCAAAATCTGTTAATTTTGGCTCAGCCTTAACAATAGGGTTGCTTGATTTCAGTTATAACTTCTAATTGCTTGTGTTACTAAATTTAAAAAATGCATTTGCATTATCTACTTTAAGATACTTGCTCAACTAACCTCCTACCCTTTCAAATTGTGTTCAAAATATAACTTGGTTTTAAGGTCATACTGATACATCATTTTTACCTTTTTGCCTTTTGTGAACCATCATAAATTTTAACAGGCTTGAGAATTAAAGTTAATGTAAAGTAAAGGACTTTGGGACTAGCTACTTTGAGATGCTTTGGTAGACTTTTCTTTTACATATTTTTTTTCATAACCCTACTGTGAGGCAGTGTCAGCAAATCTCTTTAATTCTTTTGTCACATTATTGGTCGTATATATGGAGTTTTTATGTCCTATTCTAAAACTGTATATATAGACTATTGAAATAAAAAAAGGTAACTCAGACAAAGTTTCAAAGGAACTACCCAAATAATGACCAAGAGCTGTTCCAAGATGGCTGCACAATGACAAGAGATACCTCCAAAAACTGGTTGCCTGTAGCAAAACTGGCCATTATTTAGCTTAGTTTAGATGGACTACTAAGATTAAAGCATTAATCACTGTAAATCTCAAAATTGGTTTTTGAAAACTTTCGCACTTAATACAAAAGTTTACGAAAAAATGTTCAAGTCTTAATTTAAAAGTAACTATTTATTCAAATATCACTTGAACTATGAGGATACAATGTCTTGTCTTTTACTGAACAGTAAATTTAAAGCATTCCACATCCTTAAGACTACATCATAAACCCAAAATCTAGAAAGGAAAAAGACATCAGGAAGACAATTTGCTTACAGCTGAATCTCATCAACCATTACACCTGATGTCAATCCCAGCTCATCATCCTCAATCACAGAGGTAGGTCAGTGAGCATCTGCAAGCACTCTACCATCATCTCACAATAATTAAAGCCATGCTCGAACCACTTTTCACCTGACTACCTTTATCAGTTTATTTAGCTCCTTCTGTAATTTGTATGGGCCCATGTGCTTCTATGCATGCCTGACAACATCGGGGCATGTTCCTAATTACATGACGGATAGTGTCCTGGGGCATCTCCCAGACATCCTAGGAGGCTAGCCTGTAGTTTCCTGGGAGGCTAGCCTGTCCTAGGAGGAGCCTCCTAGGATATGTCTTCCTAGTACATCGCTGACTCACCACAATACCGGTCATGCTGAACGATGTTACAGGCAGTATAAGTGTCTTTTCCAGACACTCTGCCATCTGACACATGTCAGTGAACCTGCTCTTATCTGTAAAAAGGACAGATCCACTGGAGTGGACTGTCAGCAGTCAATTCTGCACCCTCTCCACTGGAGCTCCGTTGATGATAATGGGCTTGTAGTCTCTGTGCTTACTCCTTCTGAAGTCCACTACCAGCTCCTTGGTCTTGCCGAGGTTCAGCTGGAGGTGGTTATCCTGGCACCACGATGCCAGATTCTTCACTTCATCCATGTAGGCCGCCTCATCATTGTTGGAGATGGCGCCCAACACCACTGTGTTGTCAGCAAACTTCACAATGGTATTGGAGCGATGGATGGCCACACAGTCTGAAGTATAGAGGGAGTAGAGCAGTGGCGAGAGTACACACGCCTGTGGTGGTGATGGTGATGCGGTCGGAGACACACCTACCCACCCTCACCACCTGAGTTCTGCCAGTGAGGAAGTCCAACACCCATGCACACAGACGGCTGTTGAGTTCTAGATCCCTCAGCTTTGTGAACAGTCTACCAGGCACTATTGTGTTGAAC
>VUQG01014603.1:0-13853 GCA_015106755.1 Etia nguti
CCTGTTATTAATCTCTGTCTCTCTTCCACAGCATGTCTTTATCCTGTTTTCCATCTGCTGCGACCGGTTGGGGTGAGAGAAGGAAAACAGGATAAAGACATGCTGTGGAAGAGAGCCAGAGATTAATAACAGGTATGATTCAATGCAGAGAGGTCTATTAACACAAAGTGAGTGAGAAAGATGACTGGAAAGGAAAAACTCAGTGCATCATGGGAATCCCCCGGTAGCCTACGTCTATTGCAGCATAACTAAGGGAGGATTCAGGGTCACCTGGTCCAGCCCTAACTATATGCTTTAGCAAAAAGGAAAGTTTTAAGTCTAATCTTAAGCATTTCACTTATTCCAAACACGGTGCGTCGAGTTGATGCCAGAGAGCTCTATTTTGGTTTCATCTGACTACAGCACTTTCTCCCAAGCCTTCTCTCAACTATTTAGATGTTCAAAAGCTTCTTACCTTAGATGGTCTTGTTGCCCAGTCCAACCTTGTGCAGCTCCATAATCTTGTCTCTGACATCCTTTAACAGCTCTTCGGTGTTGTCCATGATACAGGAGAGGCTGGAATGGAAGTCACTGATTCTGTGGACAGGTGCGCTTTATACACATCATGAGTTGGGTCCAAAAAAAGAGGCAAATGTGGAGCTGCCTAAAAAGTGCGAGTTATTCTCCTTATATTCACATGTTAAAATGGCCATCTTTACAGCATACCTGTTTACGGCCTGCACTAGAGGTGATTGCTTTGACTGATGTCTTGACACAGGGAGCTGGAGCTAATCGTGGTCTAGTAGTTCAGCTGTTCTAGTCCAACCTCTCGACTTTGTGTTGTTGTTGCCTTCTACAGCATTTTAAAGAAATTGTTTGACAAATAATAGAAGAAGTCCATGCTTCAGTTTTGGTGAGTGATATTCAAGTATTTTATGTGATTTTACTAAATGGCACTAATTAGCAGAAATGTGTGTGTATGTGTGTGCAGTGTGCAAGACAAGTTTGCTAGCTGTAGCTGCTGAATTAGCACTCTAGCCTCTTGTCCACATATATCCATTTCTAAAACAGTAGTTTACCCAGTGAATGTTCTCTGAGTAAGTGAGCCTCAGGTTGTGGAAACTCTGTGCGCTACAAGCTGAAAGTTGGAAGATGCATTTTTTTGTTATGAGCAATTGTTTTAGGGGATTGTGCTGCCTTTGGTTGCACCTCCATGCGTTATTTTGCCCTCCAGAGAGGTGTGATGATGCATCACTTCTGTGTGTGTGGTCGACAGTAAAAGAACAGAAGTCTGAACTAGTTAGTTTCCAGCACTGTTTATGGCAGCATTGCTGGTATACCACAGCATATTCAAATGTTGGTAGAATGTGACTCCTGTCTGCCAAGTCTTTTCTTTTCAGTGATTTCACCTTTACTGCTGGTGGTGATCATGGTTCTAAAGGCTTACAGACAATGTAAACAAAAATAAATTTTAAAAAGAGCTGCTGTCAGAGTTGAACCTTATTCGATTTCATCTATGTCTCTGCACCTTTATCAGCACGTGCTCACTAAAGCTTTGTAGTGACAGATTTAATATAAATGTTTATTTTTGGAGTTGGAAAAAGAAAAAAAAAGAGTTCTTTTATCAGGCTTTGTAAAGCATTCAATACGTCTTTTTTCTTCTCATGGTGGTCTCATGGTTCAGAAAGAGAATAAAATGTTGAAAGGGCTCTAATTTCAGCAGTTGTTAATTCCAGAGAACTGGTGACAGTAGAGCTTATCAGAGTTTGTTAGACTTTGATTCTTTGAGCTAACCAGTCTTCCGTTCTTTTCATTGCAGACTGTCTATGAAGGCAGGATCTACAGTCTGAAAATAGACTGTGGATCCAAATACCCTGAGCATCCTCCTCATGTCCGCTTTGTGAACAAGATAAACCTAACTGGTGTGAACAGCTCAAACGGTCTGGTAAGTGTCCCTGCAGATATTCTTGACCGAGTTATAATATTCACTCACACGTTTTTTTTGGTATGATACTGGACTGTAAATGACTTGTGCAGTAAAAACATAATTTACCAAAAAATACTGTGCTCCTGGTCGTAGCTGCTGCTGTAGGCATAACATAAGGCTTTGAGTCTCAGTAGTTGTAGGAAGCAGGTAGACTCACCAGTTTTCTGCTTGTGTGCTGCGCTGTCATGCAGTTCAATAAAATGTATTTTTCACTTCCAGTGAAATAAAATGATTATCATGTTGAATTCTGTTGCACAAAGGTGCTTATTCCGTCTTTCAGTATAAATCTAGCATGACCCTTGGCTTTTTAGTAGGGCTCTTGTGCCTCTACAGAGAACTCAAAAACTCACTCGCTGTTTAGTTTGAGTAGAAGCACGAGATAAAGAGATGGCACTCAAGGAATTTCAAGGGGGGAAAAAAAGTTGGAAAACTTGCATTTAGTTTTTGTCTTCTAGTGAGCATTGAAATGAACCCTCTGGGTCCAGGGTTTAATTAGCAGTTTTTGAGTTCTTTTGATCTTACCTCTATATTTCACCTTTAAAACTGTTTACCTTGCCTTGTTTGGTATCACTCTTTTCAGCACAACCTCACATGTCTGAATTTACAGTTATTTTGTCATTTTGACATACTACATTAACACAATTGATCTAAACTCCGAGTAGAAGAAAGTCTTATTTTTTACTGTAACAACCACAAACATGTTTAACAAATCATTTTCATAACTTGAAATGCAAATGTAAATAGTAAATTTTAAAAACTTATGCACAAGTTTTGGAAACAACAAAGTTATATGCAGCTATTTACCTAAAAATCCAGCTAATGCCTCAGGCGTTTTTAATATAAAGATTTAAAACTATTTACAGAACAATCAGGTGTTCTGCGTGAAATAAGATGCCACACAAAATATTTCTGCCACAAATATATATGTGTGTGTGTGTGTTTGTGTGTGTGTGTGTTGCTGCATTAATGCTTGCCTCAATGTGAAAACTCACACTGGTGGTGTATGCAGCGTCTGGGTCATCCTCGAGTACTCTGGATAGCCCAAAGTCAGACACCTTACACACCAGGTTGCTGTTGACCAGGATGTTGCGCGCGGCCAGGTCGCGGTGGATGTATCCCAGGTCAGACAGGTAGGTCATACCGGCTGCGATGCCACGCAGCAACCCAACCAGCTGGATAATGGTAAACTGGCCGTCGTGTCTCTGCAAGAAGGAACAGAAAAATGAAAGATCAGGAAGGGAGTGGCAGGGAGGTAGAGTATTAAGGCTAGATCAAAAAAATAAAATAATGCGATGACATAGCAGCTGAGAAGATAAGCAGTGATAATAGAAGAGATTTTAATCAAGATAGAGCAAAGAGTAAAGATAAGAGAATAAAACATGACAGGGATTTGCTTTTAAGTAATAATCTGCTGTATTATCATATGAGCAAATACAGGAGCTGTTTGACATTGTCGATGTAATACAATGTTAAACTAACCTATACATGATGTTAAAGAAAACTTTTACATTTGCTTCTCTACACCATTCTCTACTCCTTGCAACAGCTCTCCATCACAGCATAAGTAATGCCACTGTACTCTGAAACATGCAAACACAAAACAACAACAGAAAAAAATACCTAACATCTACAACATAGATTTTTCTTTCATTTTAACAACCAAATTCATCTCAAACTCTGTTGTGGTGTCAGTGCTATTTTTCAAAGATGCAAATAAGGTCAGAAAATTCAGTGTTTTTAGTGAGAATTAAGGTGGCCTTAGAGTGCTAAAAGTTCACCAGTTACTGGTAGGGACTGGTTAAGTTAGTGCTAGGTTCATACTGACCCACTGTATGTAGTGTTTCCCTATACGACATACCCAAATGGAAATCTTATCACAGATGTGTGAGGCCAAAATGCTTGAGAGAGTTGATCTGAAAGGCCACACGAGCAGTTTTTGAAACTGCTTATCCAACATGTCTAAACACAACTCTATTCCTAACCTAGATGTGGTGGTTCACCAGCGATCTGATGAATGTTAATAGGGGAAACATAATGAAGTTGACAAAACACCAGAAAACTAATGAAAGTTGTGAATGAAAGCTTCACGACTAGGTTGCTTCAAAATTAGATTTGAGTATAAATGGAAAAACAAAGCCTTATTTTAATTTTCCATTTCTGTATGTCAGTGCCAGGGGCAGTTTACAGCCAGGCACAAACCCATTTGCACAACCACATTATGTGTTATTGGAGACATTATAAAACAGAGTTTTGGCACTCGGTGAGTCCTGAACATAAATATACAGTGAAATTTCACAGCACAGCAGATGTTGGTTGTCCAGTTTTTGCCCAAAAAAGACCAAGTCAATAACAGAAACTGGGTAAAATATGAGACAATTGTAGTGCTGCATTGATGTATGCACATAGTTACGGTTCGTGATAAAGATTTATTTTCTTGGTTTACTGCATAGAAAAACTGAAGATTGAATTTGTTCAATGCTTTTCATGTAGACTGAGCCAGACACATTCATCTTAGCATGAACAGCAGGATTTTTAAAAAAAAGGTCTCACTTTGTATGTGCCAGTGATCATTGAAAGGACACTTATGGGTCTCTCCCCATCCAAGATAGGAGCTTCAAAATAACTGTCCCAAGGATTACCAAGATGGTTGCCAAATGACAACACTTTTCTTTAAATTTACATCAATATTTCAATAGTTACTGAACATGATTGCAGTTTTGTGTTTGGTCTATTACCATATTATTCCTGATGCTACAGTGGGTTGAGCTCTTGGAACACTACATTTGAAAATGAGTAGCACAAACAGCCAAGGACAGCCTCTCCACTAACGCATTAGGAGAAAATCAAAGGAAGGAAGACATTACACAAACTGTTAGCTGAACAACTCATCGACAGTCAGAAGTGCACTAAAACAGTTGAAATGAGACAACATTAAAGGGAAAAGGAATATAGAGCTCTTTAACTGAGAGTTTAAATACCAACCCGGAGGAAGGAGTCCAGAGAACCATTCTCCATGTACTCTGTGATGATCATCACTGGTTTGCCTGGAAACACATTTGGATATCAACTATTTATTTTTATGCACACACTGTACAGTAAGTGCTGCATGTGCTGAATAAAAACAAATACAATGTCTTAATTCTATTATTTAATGTGTTTACCTCTATTTTCTTAAAGGGATTTGATCACTCAAAAACGTACAATATTTTGTCCTTCTCTCTTACCTGTCACAGTGTCTAACCATGCAGGTTGTTTCTTGGGAGAGTTTCTTGTCTTTAACGATACTGCATACTAATTTCAATTTAGTTGTGAGTCTGTAGTGCTTCCACACTAGACAAAAATTTAATTAAGACTCAGAAGGTCTGAATGCGACACTTTGCTGGTAGCTGCTTACTGTAGCATTTTGTTCAAATAAATTGTGAAATGATATCCAATAATATCATTTTTTAAAGTACATGTTGTGTGGAATACCAGCACAATGTGAATCTTCTTCTACCAATACATTACATGACATCTAAATTATACATCTAAATCTCAACAAAACCATATAAAGTTTTCCATAATTAGATTTTTATTTCTCTAATCCATAGATTTCCAACTCATACCACTTCCATTAAAGAGGCGCTAAAAGTAACCAAAATAGACAAGAGCCTTGTATTGAATAATTACTGCTTTGATTAGTATGATTCGCCTGGCAACAGGTTGTTTTTTTAATGCAGTGATTACTTTCTTATTTCTTAAATAACCATGCTAGAAAACATGCCCCATGGTTGTGGAAAAGATGCTACTCTTTTTCAGAAGGGTACGATTATTGGCCTGCACCAAGCAAGGGAAACAACTAAGGGGATGGAAGGATAGTGGTGAAACATCATGTATGAGTGAAAAATCAAGAAAAATATCAAATGGTCCTGATTGGAAATCACTGAAACATTTGATGAAATCAAATTGTAAAAAGATAAATCTAAGCTATGTTTCAGCAAGAGCATGTCCACATGCACATTATGAAAAGAACTTCAGGAACTGGGACTAAGTAGCTTTTTAGCTTAAACAAAAACACGTAGCAAGTTAAATTACTAAAAAAAGGCTTCAATTTGCTAGGGAGCATAAAGATTGGACTTTTTTTAAGAGTACTTTCAGATACTGTCCATCTGTTTATTTTAGTGTTTGAATTTATTAAAATATTTAAATGTGATGGCAGTATGAGATTTAATGAAATTTTAAAAAATGGAAACCAGAATTTTAGCCTTTAAACTATACCTACAGTGTATTCACAGCCTTTGCTCAATACCTTGTTGAAGCACCTTTGGCAGCAATTACAGCCACAACTTTTTGTGGATGTTCTTGAGTGTCCCACCCAGAGTCCAGACTTGGACCCAATTGAGCATCTCTGGAGAGATCTGAAAATGGCTGTGCACCAACGCACCCCATCCAACCTGATGGAGCTTAAGAAGTTCTGTAAAAAATGATGGGAAAAACTGGAAAAGTGTGCCAAGCTTGTAACATCATACTTAGAGTGGTCCCAAAGTCACTCCTTTGTTATGTTGGCTGTGTGGTCAGGGTCATTGTCCTGTTGGAGATGAACCTTCTCCTCAGTCAGAGGTCCAGAGCACTCTGGAACAAGTTATCATCAAGGATGTCTCTGTACATTGCTCCATTCATCTTTCCTTCAACACTGAGTAGTCCCACAGTTCTAGTTGCCCAAAAACATCCTCACATCCTGATACTGCCACCACCATGCTTCACTGTAGGGATGGTATTGGCCTGGTTTCCTCCAGACATGACGCTTGGTATTCAGGCCAAAGGGTTCAAATCTTTGTTTCATCAGACCAGAGAATTTTGTTTCTTATGGTCTGAGGGTCCTTCTGGTGCTTTTTGGTAAACTCCAGCAGGACTTTCATGTGCTTTTAACTGAGGAGTAGCTTCTGTCCAGCCATTCAACCATACAGACCTGATTGCAGAAACGGTTGTCAGAATGACCGCTGGGTTCTTGGTAATCTCCCTGACTAAGGCTCTTCTACTCTGAAAGGTCAGATTGGCCAGGCAACCAGCCTAGGAAGACTTCTGATGGTTCTTCCATTTACAAATTATGGAGGACAGTGTGATCATTGAGAACTTCAATGCTGCAGAAATATTTCTCTACCCTTCCCCAGATCCGTACCTCAATACAATCCTGTCTTGGAGGTCTACAGACAATACCTTGGACTTCATGGCTTGGTTTATGCTCTGACATACAATGTAAACTATGGGACATAATATATACACAGGTATGTGCCTCTCCAAATCATGTCCAATCAAGTTGTAGAAACATCTGACAGATGATCAGTGGAAACAGGATGCACCTGAGCTCAATTTTTAGTGTAATGGCGAAGGCTTTGAATACTTACATACATTTTATATTTTTAACATTTTATATTTTCAGTTTTGGAGATGTAACTTAACAAAATGTGGAATAACTAAAGCACAGTGAATACTATTTAGATGCACTGTAGTAAAGCTGACTTTTTACTGGAAACTTTATTAATACTACCATGAGACAAAATTGACTTTATGTACATGTGTGTGATCAGAGAAGCTGCAGTGCCTTGTCAAACAATTTTTAGATGTGTGGTAAGGCTGATATTAACATTTAATTTGGAAGACCAAGAACAGTCACAGTCACATGACTACCATGTGGAAGTCACCATGAGGACTCATATATAACTCCCTTTAATGTAGCCATCAATTGACTAAAAACAATGCAGCCAATTGGTGCCGTTATTCTCTTTTCATTTTTTGATAAAGCTAACTGGATAATTAGAATTCAAACTGGTGCTTGCACTGTTTGAATGTGCCTGTCATAATTACAACTGTGAAGTAATTCTGCATTAAAAATTTTGCTAGACAAAATATTAGTTGCTAGCTGAAGCCTGGTTCTGTGAGTATGTGTAGCTCCAAAACTTTCTTCGTTGGTTACATGGGTTGGTCCGATGAGTGGCCAGAGCCTCAGCAGATAAAGGTCTGGCTCTGCCTCTGTTTCCAATTGGCTAAAAAAGTAAAAAAATAAATAAAATCCTTGAATCCCCAAAGAGTTATGTTGTTTGCTTTTACACTTGTGTGTTGATGTGTCAGGACTGCTCTGCTATTAAGAGTTAAGCTCAGCTGTTAATGTTAGACTTGGAATGTGAGTAATGAAAATGCGAAAAACAAAAATACTGAGCTTTGCTTTAACCATAAACTATCATTTAGTATATGCATGTTGTGGTCTTGATAGCTACAATGGGGAGTTATTTTTTTTTTAAAGAGCACATCAAGCTAGGAAACCGCATAGGGCATCGGGATTTAATGAAGTACTGTAAATCAAGCACTAGAGTGAGTAAACACATCCTTTATAATAGTGTCTGCCCATCTGGAAGGGTACCCCAGCCCAGCTAGCATGCTATAGCTGATAATGTGGACAACACGTGTGCTGCGAAAGCATTTCAGGCAGACCTCCCTCTCTAGAGTTTCTGTGCCACAAGTGCAAGTATAGTGAAATAAGCAGTTCAGGATTAATACAGGCCCTGCTATACCTGTGTCTGAAAGCAAATAGTCTGAAAATGATGTATTTTTTTCACAATGATATATTGTAGTTGATGGAGCGTACTGTGGGTTACTACCCCCTCTAAACGGATGACATTGGGGTGGTCGAACTGGGCCATTATTGAAGCCTCGGCCAGGAAGTCTCTCTTCTGCTTTTCTGTATATCCTGCCTTCAGGGTCTTTAGAGCCACTGGGATGTCTCGTTTTCCCGGGAGCCTCATACGTCCGTAGCAAACCTCCCCAAACTCCCCTGAAAACATGGCAGAGGAACACAGTAATGCAGCACATCAAACATATTCAGCCTTTAAATCTGTTCCACAATAGTAAATATTCGCTGTGCTTCCCTGCACCCTCCGCCCACTCCTAAGCCATTTGTGTGAATGAGAATGTGTCATTTAATTTGCCAGGGCAGATAAGAGAAAACAACGCACCTACAAACTATCTGTTCACATACATGTGCAAAAGCTGCCATTAGCTAATTAGCTATCCATTCTTATCTTTAGCTTAACAGAACTTTAAACTCGTGGTTGCCCTTTTGAATGTGTCTGTGTCATACATTCCTATTTGTCTCTCTGGCTGCAGCAGTCATATATAGCACAGTGAATTGTGAGGCTGACACAGTGTTAGTATTCGCTTCCTGTCTGAGGAGCTTTGATTGACAGTCCCACGCAACGCTCTGATTCCACTTTGCTATCCTCCTCTCTGCTGCACACCACAGCCTTTACACCGGCCAATGATTTTAAGTTAGCATAGCCAATGATTCTCACTATGTGTGTGTGTGTGTGTTTTCTGTGTGTGTGAGCACACACAAGTTCATGGTTTTACCTGAACCAATGATTTTCTCTATTTTGATCCTGGAAGCTTCAATTTCTCTGGCAAACTCGTGGACCGCCTGGCAGGGGTCCTCGTACGTGTGTGGGTCGATATAGAACCTCGCATCGGGGAATGACACTAAGATAAACAACATTAGCATTTGGTCACATATTGGAGAATGAGAGCAACACTGCATCTGAGCCCCGTCACCGGTGTGTGCAGGGAAAACCTGATGAAAGAGGAGAGAAATGACACGGAAAAAAGAGCAGACAGAGGGAGTGGAAGAATAGACAGCATGCAGGGGCGAAGGAGTGTATTCTCCTGTAATCACTCAGAGCCTGATGAAAATTGTTTGCTCTGAGGATGAACTTTATTAGACAGGGATGAAAATGCGACTTTGTCAAAGAATGCCATCTAATCTATTATTAGTAATAATTGAGAAATGGGCCAAACATACCGTGACCATTCTGGTAATGCATCTTCTCCTCGTCGGAGTCCTGGAAGGCTTTGCTATAGCCACAGTGTCTATACAAAGCACACACACAAACACATACACGCGCGCACGGCCACAAAAACACACACACACATGCCCATACATATAAACATACAGAGGGATGAATACAGGACAATAGTGGAAAACACTTTCAAACGCTAAGCATAGTAAATCAATATTTGCTCATAATTAATTATTAAGTTTAACAAAGCTATTCATCACTCACTGATACTTAGTCATTTATTAACAACAAGCAGTGAGACTTTACATTTACAGGGTTACTGGCAACCAGTCGAGGGGTAGACTGGTTGAGGTGGTCTAGGTGGCTTGTAACGGCATGTAATGTAGAAAGTAGAGGACTTTTCTTATAGTCTCATACATTATATATACATCATTTTGGCACACAGGGGTTCCAATTACTCTACCCCTAACTCTAGACTGGTTGTTGGTGAATTGGAGGATGATAAAAGGTTAAAGGGTCAGTCCAACTAAAGAGCAAAATGAGTCCTATCAGTTAGTTTGGCGAGGTGAGGTATCATTTTTATAATAGTAAACCTGTTTCTATGGGCATGTCCACATAATTAAAACTCAATATTCACAGCATCAATATTCATATTGACAAGGCAAAGCAAAGACATCCAGGAGTACATTTAAGAGTGAAAAGGAAAATGACTTCTTCACTCACGCAGATTCAAATGTTGCCACCTGTAGCTTTAGGGCATGTGTTTTTTGATGTTACTTCTACACTGATGCACTGCAGGGTAGTTCATTTCCTGCTGGCTTTTAGCTTACATGTAAAAATATCCTAGTTTACCATTTTGATAAAGATGTATAATAAATCAGTGACTGACAACCTACCCAGAGTGCAACAAAGTGATTATGGTGCTTATTAGCATAGACTGTATATAAAAGATGGATTTTACCACTGGTACCCATTTACCAACCTACATGTGCACTTTGGTATATATACCATGTACCTAATGTTAGTGAAGTCCTGTTTTGGAGCCTTGAGCTGAGAGTTTTCCCTGTCATCACCTTGGTGTTTTCAAAAAGGATGATAGATTAGACCGTAAAACTAAGGGGCACTGCACCCATGTTATAAGTTAATCCTGGTTTAATCTCATTTCTGACTCTAAAGTGGACCATAATTTACAAAATGTTGTATTCAATATGCCCTCAAATTAGTGATTGAACCCATAAAGTCATCAAGTATGACAGAACAAGAGGGAATTTTACCTCTGATTTCTCTAAAAAAGCTTTTTTGCAACTGCAGGACTCACCCCCTGCAGGTCATTATCAAAAAAAGCAGGTTTAAGGCACTTAGGTAGTGTTGCAAAAGCTACTTTGAAGAACAATTGGCTCTTCTTTTGAAGTTGTTAACCTGCAGCAATCTTATATCTTTGCAAAAACTAGCAAGCTAGACTACAACCAAATAAGAAAGTAGCTTCACCTAAGTTCATAATTATGTTTTTGGTGTGAAATGTAGTGATAGAAAAAACCCCCCAAAAATTCTGCATAGCGGTCACTTGCAGTTAGGGGATCTTGTAACTCTCTGGAAAAGGAACATTTTAGTTTGCTGTATAGTTAATCGACAGCCCCTGTTTCTTGCTTATGCTTGCTCATTCCCAGCTGTCAGTGTCCAATCTCATTTAGAATAGCATCAATATAGTAAACACTTAAGGGGTGTGTACATGGAAAGAGATTAGCAACAAGGCGGTCACCATAAAACCATTAAAGGTCAAATAGTTTCAGCGATTTGTGAAATAACTTACTTAACGTTTGATGCAGCTGAAACAATTACCAATGGAACAGAAGTATACAAATATGAGGAAGTGGTAAATATGTAGGTGACACTTTTAGTTCTAGAGCCTGCTATCTCCACTAAATACTTATCATCAGCTAAAAAGTGAGATGAGTGACAAACGAGATGCATGCTAGCATTAGCTAGGCTACTTTGTTTTATGTTCTTAGATATATATTACATTAAAAAAGTTTAATCAGTATATTAGAGTGCTCATTTTGCAAAGCTGTTTAATGCAGTTTACTTTGTTTGTAAAAACTAAATCTTTCCCTTGTGGTTTATTCCCTTGTAGTTAAATATTTTCATGAGTAAATTGGCCATCTCCCTAAACTCAAATACCAACTTCTTTTTTCTTTTTCTTTTTCTTTTGTCTCAATGGCATATGCTGTAAACTCTCCAGTCACGACAGCAGGATCTTGTCTGGAGTCCTCTAACTCATTATTTTTTTCCTACTTTTTCTATTGGCAATGAAAAACCTAATATGCACTGAAGTGTAAATTAATTAAGGGCAATAAAATTAATTATTTGGTGCAGTACTACAGAGATGTAACTACAAGACATCAAAAGGGGGGGGGGGATAAGTATGAATATTTGACTTGCAAGCTACTGGACATGAATCAACATAATTAAAACCACTACGAGGTGGAAATTACAAGTTAGAAATTAGCTAAATAAGACAGCAACGGCTAAGGAATATTAGCTTTCAAAACTGTCCTTTATACATTATACTTAAGCTTGAAAATATAGCATGCAGACTACTTGTGCATCCAACATTACAAACATTTCAACTTCATAAGGGGTACTAAGAGGTACTAATGGTACTTCTCAAACACAGGCTTAAACAAGACCCTTTCCCACATTTTTAGGTGGCAACAGCTGAGAGAAATACAGTGCACACGGGAGATTTGATCAAAAGAAACTACACAAAGAGAGGCATGGTTGTAAGAGTAGTGTAAGAAAGTGTTCCACACACAGCAGAGATGGGTAGTGTGGTAAAGTGTAGCCTTGCCGTTTCCTGCAGATGATGATGGCCAGAAAGGTGACCAGACCAGACACCAGGGCCATGCAGATCCAAATGATGGTCATGGTGTTGTAACGCAAAGGAACTGCAGAGACACACAAACACAGTGTGTTAGCTGAGGGAATGCTGCCACCAACGCTCACAGTTTACACAAACACAGTCACTGGCAAATACAGGCGGCAGGTAGAGTGTCATTGGTTAAACAAGATAAACAGAAATTTGGAGCTTCGTTAAATAGCCTCGCCATTTTATAATCACCTCCTGTTTGTCCGTCATATTAGGTAGGAAATATCCAACTAATGTGGTCAAATACCCAGAAAGACCGAATGCTGTCATAAAAGATTGCATCTATATCTTTAAGTACACTGTAATACATAGATACATGGATGTCTGAGATGAGCTGCATAATAAAACTAAACATTTTGGTTCAGTGAACACTGAAGTACACAGTAAGTGTTAGAAGTGTGCACCAACTGTCAGATGAGCTTAGTAGCAGTGTATGTGGGAACTAGACCCTATATATAAATATATATGCCCTGCCTGCTAGCATCTTACACTGTGCTGTTATGTGCTGGATTATCTCAGGGGCATCTTTACACAGCCTGCACCTGGGGTGTTGCCTGGTGTGACAGACCCCAGCCTCTATGGATCTTGTGCTCAGAGCTTGTTCCTGTGCTGCTATGATTAGTGCCTCTGTGCTGTCTTTCAGTCCAGCTTTGTCCAGCCACTGGTAGGATTTCTAGATATCAGCCACCTCCGCTATCTGCCGGTGGTACATACCGTGCAGGGTATATATCGAGGGTCCTCCGCAGTATCTTATCTTAGATCGATCGATCTATCTATCTATCTATCTATCTATCTATCTATCTATCTAGCTAGCTAGCTAGCTAGCTAGCTAGCCTTGGAGGGCGCAGCCTTCGTGGTCTACGTGGGCCGCGTCCCCAAAGGCCGGAAGAGCAAGGCTTGTGAAATGGGACGGTCTAGCCTCCGTCGGGCTGCTCAGGTTGCCTAGCAACCATGATACTAACTGCTGGAAACGTTTCATACTGTCATGATCCTGGGTCGTTGACCCAGCGTTTTGTGTTCATTTTGGTATCATCTTATGTTTTGTGTTAATTCTTATTTTGTATTAGTTCTTAGGGGTTGGTTCTTGTGTTTAGTGCTTTAGTGTTTTATCAGCCCTACCTGTGTCTGTCCTCTG
>VUQG01014609.1:0-30653 GCA_015106755.1 Etia nguti
CATATATATAAACGTATATATACACACACATATATCTAAACGTATATATACACACACATATATATAAACATATATATACACACACATATATATACACATATATATACACATATACACATATATATATACACATATACACATATATATATACACATATACACATATATATATACACATATACACATATATATATACACATATACACATATATATACACACACACACACACACACACACACACACACAGACAGACAGACAAAACACACACACACGTCTGTGTGAGAGGTGAGAGCGAGAGAGTGAAGGTTGGAGTAGCTCACATGCAGTTTTGGAAATTCTGCTAACTCTGCTTTGAACCCAAAGCGTCAGCTAGAGGTTGTATAATACATTCCTCACCAGTCCGTGGGTGGAATAGATTAGCCACTAGTGCTATGTGAGTTGGCTTTGTCATTTGTCTTAAAACCACTGAAGATGCTAAGGTTTCTTTCTCATTATCATTGCCACCAAAACAATTCACATACCCTGCTGGGACTCCTGTGGCTCTGTAGGCCTGGTAGTGTACTACATAATGTGCTCATGACAAGGTGGATGAAAGTCAGCCTCAAAACCTTTGCAGCATGTGATTTCCTTTCTTGTTGTACTCCATTGCCTGCATCTTTCCACTATGTTTTTGCTCCTTACAAAGAAGAAATTCACTAAATACCTCATATTACTCATGGCTTATGTTGAGAACAACTGGAACCTGGGTGTTAAACTTTGGCTTCTATTCAATTTGTGACTGCTGTGAAGGAGTACATATGTACTTCTTATGTCTCTGTGCTTATATGTACTTCTTCTGTCTTTATAGCCATGCCAGTAGTTTGTCTTTAAGAGTAATGATCAGAGGGCAGAATATCTCCAATGGATCTAATGTCCATCCTGTTGCCGGAAGGACATTAAGTGCCTCGATCGTTTAAGTCTTAATGCACCAAACCTCTTCTAACCAGTTTATGCTTGAGAATTGTTGTTTAATGCAGTTGCCAGTTAGGCACTGCGGGAATGTCTCCCTTTGTGTTCTATTGCATTTTCCAAAATCAGCTTTGTGCCAATGCTGCCAGCATCAAAGTGCAAAATGCCTTAACACTCTGTTCATGTCAACATGACATACAAAGCTGATTATCTTTGGCAAGAGAGTCATTTGGTCTTGTCACTCTGGACCTTACAGCAGCCATATTGTGCTTTATGACATTGTTGGCTGAACATGTACCAAGCTTGGGGCTTTATGCTGGCTTGTGCTGTAATAAAAGTTGAATCCCCTCCACAAATGTCCTTAATTATGATTTTGTTTCCTGCTGTTTGATAGGATGAGCCTCCAATAACAATGAAGCAGGGATAAGTCATTGGGGACATTCGCTAGTGCCTATGCTCCCATTTCAAATCATACGGTCTTCACATCAAAGGTACTGAAAGAACTGTCTCTCTGGTCAAAGCAAACAACAAACAAACATAGGATGCAGCCAATCATTGTCTCCAATGATATGAGCTTATTTCTAAACTTGGGGAAATGGATCGGAACAGACTTGGAGAGTGGGGCATGAAAGTGGGGATTATGTGGCACACCTTTGATATTGAAAAGTTTTGTTACCGATACCAACTTTGGATTCTTTGCACTTACGTGTATGAATTTAAAACATGTCTATCTGTTCTCAACAATACCTTTTGGACTGTAGTTTTCAAAAGACACATTCAGATTGAGCTGTTCCCACAGTTTGTACAGATGTGTTTGCAAAAAGTGCCAGTGACTGTAATTTCATGCTTTTAAAGATGATGCCTTTGAAAGCTAGAAATCTCAGACCCTGGCAAAATAAAATGAGCACTCATATTTTGACAGCTTGATGAAATCCCCATAGATAACATATTATAGTTATTTTATGATTTGCAACATCCTTTCATGCTTAATACTCCTAAAATTCTAAAAATATCTCAATCCTAAGAATAAAATAGGTATTTTCATACGAATCTTTACGCATTTTTTGTACTTGTCTTCATTGCTGTTTGGTGATTTTGGACACTTTAGGTAGATGGGGGTTTTCCGCATGTGTGATCTCTACATCTTCCTCTCAACAATTTAAATTTTTTTATACTACATCATATGGTCTTTAAGTTCACTTCAGTTCATTTGTTGTACATTTTATGTTGCTTTATTGCATCATTTTGTAATGTGATTGCTCATTATTTACTGGCTGAGCTTGTTGACTGCAAATTCCGTTGAGACAAGCTTTGTGATGAAGCAAAATTGAAATCACTTAATGTAGCTTGATACACAGTAATATGACAAGATTAAAGGCCTCAAATTTTATGTAAGTGTGGTATTATATGTACCCAGCCGACATGTTTCCAAAAGCTGTTATCTTGTAGGATAAAGTCAGTATGACTTTAGGTTTAGGAATGAACATGTTTAGTTTCTTCTCTCAGCACTGTTTTTTGTACGACTTTAAAATTAAGTGTATAAAATTGTATTAGGTACCTCTGATTAACTCAAGCCATTGTCTGGATAAATGTGAATACAAAAATACTTCTTATCCTAATTGCTGGCATTATTAAAAATATAACTGGAGCGAACCTGTCAGGGGAAATGCAAAAATCCTGTGATGTACAAGAAGGAAAAGAAACAGCCATCACTTCATTGGTGTCTTCCTAGAGTGTGCACACTTTTGAATGTAGACAGTCCTAAGTAATGGAAAACTTTCTACTTTTAACATTTTTAACACAAACTTTTTTTTAACACTTTCTCAGAAATTGGAAAACATGTGACAAGTTCTCAGATGCTTTACTGCGAATTTAATTTAAAATAAACACACCTGTCTTTCAAAATGAGTATACACAGGGGGGAGCAAGATATTTGCTTGATCCAAAGATGAATCAAGAATATTAACAGAAAATTCTTTGTTTCTCATAACAAAGTCAGAAGGGTTTGATTTGGTCTCATAGTGACTTGCATGCCTATGCAGTAGCCCAACCTGAGAGAGAAAAAGAAACTTGGGCTAAGGTAACATGGCTTGCCAGCTAACATTAGAGTGATAAGACACTAACTAGGTGATACAGTTGTCGCACACAAAATAACTTGTACAAACAACTGTGGTGCTGTTGTGAATTACAACACTAGCTCCTTTGACAAGGGCAACATAACATATTAATAACTTAAAAGTTAGCATTACAAAAAGTGCATCTACAATAAGATCATCAACTATACAAGGAAACTTCACTACATCACTAATCTATTTTCATCACAATCATGTTAGTGTACCGATACAGTCAAAACTCTCTCTATGACTTTGCACTGCAGTAAAGGCACTGCCACACTGCCAATGACAGAAAACAACAATGCATGTAGATTTTTCTAGAGAGTTATTATAGTGATTAAATTACATAAAATCATAAAAGCATTTAGTTGCAGGATTATTTGAATCTTGAATTTAAGCTTATCAACTGCTTCTTTTTTAAGCTGATTGATTAAATGTTGTGGCAGAGTCCAGGTCTGATAACATGTTTTGATTTTCAGACAATGAGGAAAAAAAAGGTGGGTGCTTTGCATCTAGCCTCTCCACACAAGCCATTTTAATGAGGCCTCATTGGACTGACAGCCCGAAAGAGGTCAGTCTGATGTTGTATGAGGTGCAAGGAGAGACCACAGATTTCATGCAAAACTAGGGCAAGGTCAGTCGAGAACTTCAGCACTTACTGCAGATGCTGAGCACACAACACTAACAAACATGTTTAAAGGCAGATCCATACAGGATGATCTTGGCAGGAATTCACAATGCAGCTGTGGACAGTCTCAGCCAAAACGGAGCCAGAATGCAAGCAGTTTTCTGTTCAGCCTTTTAAAAAAGCATGATTTTTTAAATAATTGTAAGAAAAAAAGAGGTCATGTGTGCACTGTATTATATAGGCATAGTATAACAGACAATATTTATATAGCCCAAATACTATTATAAATAGGATCAGCACAGCATCTTTTTTCGCTTTTCTGTGGGGCTATGTGAATCCATATTGATAGATTTGTCTCAAATACACTGAGTTTAGAAGGATTGCATATTCCCATATTCCCGTACATGTAAGGTACCTCTCTATATTTATGCAGTATGTCAAAAGCAAAGCCTACCTGGGTCAAGCAAATCTAAATCAAACATGACAGTCCCTGCTCTCTGCAGCCCCCACGGTCAAAAGCTAAGTTTGGTGTGAAGACCTTCACTTTCTGTCTGCGCTAAGAGGATACACCCTTGTCACTCACAGTCTATCCAGTTCAAGATGATGGCTGCATATGAGAGACCCCCCTCCAATCCTTTATAGGCTGGATGCACAATCAAAACCTTTAGATAAAGGTCGTACCTTCCAAACTGCACATCTATTTACGTGAGTTTAAGAGTCAAATGGCAGAACAACATGGTCAGAAGACTAGTGTTAATCTTCCACAAACTCCCATATCACCCATTCAAAATGTATTATTCATCCAGTGTTGTGGGCTCTTGGAGTAGTAAAGTGTCATTGTCACTTGTCAGAATAAATTACATCAAGATTGCACATCCATAGACTCATTCAAACACAGACACATAGTGCCGTCCTTCAGAAAAAAAAAACCTCATACATCACCACAATTTTTTTGTCAGCATCTGTCTGGCATTCAGCCCTAAATAATACTTATAACCCTTGTGTAGCCAATTTGCCAAAGAAAACTGTTTTTACTCAGTCCCCAACCACTTTCTTCATGACTGCTTTCAGATGTTTTTCTCTGATGTCCTTTTTAAAGAAGAACATGACCTTTGTGTGGGGCATCTTCATTTGTTGGCTGTCTTTCAGTATCTGCCTGCTAAAAGGTCACCTTCTCTTTGACAGAATGGAAAAGGCAACACACGTAGTGGACTAATGGTGAGCTAACTTTTAAATATGGAGGTTTATACACAGGTTTGCAAATGTCCTGCAGTCATGGTAAAGTTCTAATATATTTCAGAAGACTGATGAGTCAAGGTTCGTACTTCCACTGACACTGCTTTCGTTTTAATATTTACTGCTGACTAACAAGGAAGAAACTATACTGAAGACACAATCACGACTGCCTTTCATGCTTCTCAGTGAGCATAGTAGAGACTGACAGCTGTCTTTTGCAGAATATACCATAGTCAGTCAGCCAGCCAACCTCAAATATTAAATCTAAAGCTTGCTTTCATGTCATTTGTTCATTTTTTCATATATATTTCTGAATACTTAAAAATATCAATTAGATACATACTTTTTGTAGAGTATTTTTCACTGTTACATTTTGTTTTATTATTTATTTACAATTTTGTTTTTATATTTTCATACCATGCACAGTTGGTGTTAGGCAGCCACAATTTCGTTGTACAATGACAATAAAAGGCTATTCTATTCTATTCTTAACAAATAATGTAATCAAATGCCCTATATAAGGATTTTATAACAGCATGCCCTTTCTTTCTTGCTTTTCACCCAGCTAGACACATAGGATGTAAGACTCACATTATGTTTCATCCAGAAGAAAGAACAACAGCCTATATAGCATTTTTTTAAGGTTTAAATACAATTTGCTTATTATTTTTAGAAAACTAAACAGCACATTTTTAACAATCAACTCTCATCGGAACATGAAATTCATATAAAACATCAATTACAGTTTTTACATTATGAGTGAAAAAATACAATGATACATAACATGATGTCGCCTGTGCTTCTGGAGGCAAAGTTGGTGCAAAAAATTCGTTTTACATGATGAGTGAGACACCCCAGTAGAGTTAGCCTAAATTATAAGAACACTGTTCATCCTACAGCTTCACCATTGGGTGAGTGGAGCTGTATCTCACTGTCAGGTGTGGAAGAACCCATGGGCCCTATACACTGCTCAAGCCTCATCTTTAGCCACACCAGGAAGTTTCACTATTACGTTATGCACAAAGCTTGTATTTTGTCACTGTTATCAGAATAGATCTTTAAATCCACACATTCACTTTGGAAATGTTCAGCAATATTGCTGTTGTATGATTCTGCTGGTATTAAATAAACTCAGAGGGAGTGTTTTTTTAAGAATATCGAAGTGGCAGAAAAACTCCAGCTCCTGTTGAAGATGGGCTTTTTTTTTTTTATCCAATAACTAAACTCATGAAATGCTGGGCTACTCTGGATATTTCCTACAATAATACCCACATCCAGTGTTCTAAACTGTACTTTTTTTGTTTGTTATTCTCGCTATGAAATATCTGAAAATCATCTGCTATGTCCTGGCAGAAACTGACCCACTCTAGATTAGATGTAGGGGTTCTCATGTCTGTGCCGCAGTGATGCCCAGAGTCATTTTGGAAGCAGATGTTGTGACATACCACTGGCCAAAATCATCAAAGAAGTGTTTCAAGGAAGAAAAAAAAAGGCAGCAGCAATTTATGAAAAGAACATCTTGCACAGGAAACAGAGTAAATGGAAGAATGGACTGGATTTAATTAATATTTGTTTCTATATCCAAATCTCATGGAATCAATCAATAAACTGAGGTTGGCATCTACAACAAGTCAATGATCCAAAGAAAACCTCAGTAACCACTACTACTTCAAGAAATGCAAGCTAAACAGGAATACTGACAGAGTATTCTGTGTGTGTGCAAGGCAGCCTAAAGATATCTCAGAAGTGAAATGATCTGCAAGGAAGAGTGGGTGAGAAATAACCAGTAAGTAAGCTGTAATATATCTGCGCCCAAACTTTTGCACATATCATTGCTGTACTTTTTCCCATGGGGCACCAGTAGGCAAGTCAAAAATCTAGCCTTTAATCCAAAGAAAGGCATTCAGAAAAAGCACAAGCAAAAGGGCAAGGTTGAAAAACAGCCAGAAAGCTACAGACAATGCAACCAAACAGAAGAAATTAAACAAGCAACACAGCACAAGTGACTAAACAGAAACCCATCACTATGACAGATATTAGCTCTGGGGTGTTCAGACATCTGCATACAAGTAATCTTGTGGCTTTTATTGCAATCACTTTAATATAGAATTATTTTCAAGGATGCGCCAAGTAAAATCAATGAATACTATACACCTGCTTTTGCTCAGTTACATAACATACACAGCCAATAACCACATTCTAAAGTATTTACTCAACTTAAGTTGACTAATCATTTGACTTTAAAGGTGTAACTGCTTTTTAAAATGTTGTGGAATAAAAATCTAAAATTAATAGCCATGATGAGGAGAGCAGCTATGAAGCATGTTTTTTCATTATTCCACTGCTATTAGAAAGATAGCTAGACAGATAGTCTTTGATGTACATGTGCAGTGAAATTCTCTTTCTGAGACAGTTAAAGGCATCAGAATTTTTCTTATTTTTCTCATGACAGCAGCATTATAACTCATCCCACTTTTTCTTTTGTGGCCTTGGTTCAAGGCTGTAGCCTTCCTCCACGTACAAAAGCTTTTCTCAAAAGAATGTCATATTGGTGGATCACCGAGTCTGTCTGCTGTCTGCCTGCCGTCTACGCTACATGCTACTATTCCCCTTTTTGGAAAGTGATGAGGATTATTTTCTGTCTTTCCTTCTTGGTTTTACTTGTAGTATTTTGCAAGGAACTTGGAAAAGATAACAAACCAAATGATTTTGACTATAAAACATCTTGATGAACACAAGACTATGTGTTGGCTTTCCATTTATTTATTGGCTGTTCCATTTAATTTTTTTTAAGAATGTAATCTTCTTGGAAATAAATGCTTGCTTGCTGGTAATATGTACCCTTCTAAGCAGTGTGTTAGCAGGAAAGAGGGACTGCCAAAGTGCTTTTTCAAAGAATTATCCCAAATAATTGTTGGCTTACATGTAGTGCTTCAAAAATCTTTTATGTAATATTATATTTGCAAAGCGTTTATGTGTTCTTGCTACCACACAGACACCCTAAATACACACAGAAAAGAGGAAATCTTTGGCTACATTTCCCAGTCTCATATTCAACTCGATCCACATGTAAGGATCACTACCCCCAGGAAAACCCTGCCGCTCTGAAAAGTCTTTGTAAGCTGAATCACATCCAGACAAGTGGGGCAGAATTTTGCTGCTGTGCACAAGGGATGAAAAACTCAGTGGGGGATATGAATCGGATGTTCCTTGAGTACCATGAATCACGAATTATAGGAGGTACACAAAATGCATTTCCAGCTACCTTTTGCTCACTTCCAGAACGTATTAGTACAGTAATGTGACTTGGCTGAACATATGCTGACATATAGATTTTTGTGCATTCCCTTTGAATGGCATTGAAACAGTGGAATCTGCCATGGTGTGCAAATTCATAGTGAGACTCACTGAATATCTTTCATTTTTTAGAGGGTTAAAAGATGTTCCTGACTAATTCACTGGTGACTGAATCATTTCAGCATCCTCACATAATACACCTCTACCCACCCAACCCCTAAATTTAATTTTCAAGGTACTAGCATGTAGTTTATATGAATTAAGAGACACATGTCAAATATTGTGTAGAAAGAACTATGGAACACGCTGACATCATGCATATCTTTGAACTTTAGTGTAACATGCATTTTCCTTTATTTTATATTTTTACCCTTTTCTGTTTAACTCTAAGTGCTCTCTAAATTACTTTCAGGCCTTATGAAGTGCACAGCTAAGATAATTGTGAATAGTTAAGTAAACACTGGCTTCAATACATGGACAAAAGTATTGGTCCATCTACATATTGCACATATAGGAGCTGCTTGGCCATGGAAACCTATGCCATGAAGCTTATTGCATACAATTTTTGTGTTGATGTTACTGTCAGACTACTTTTGGAACTCTGTAGTTGCTGAGTCAGCAGTGCTGGTGACTTTTATGCACTACACACCTTAGCACTTGGAAGACCCTGCTCTCTAAATTTATATGGTCTACCACTTCAAAGCTGAGGTACTGTGAGGTACTTCCTAAAATTTTAGATTAATTATAGCTAATCGTGGAATATTTAGGAGGGAAGAAGCTTCACAAATCGACCTGTTGCAAAAGTGGCATATTATTACAGTACCACACTCAAATTCAGTGAGCTCTTCAAAATGACCCATTCTTTGTCAAATGTTTGTATAGGCAGACTGCATGGCTAGGTGCTTGATTTCATACACTTGTGGCAATGGAACTGAGAATACCTGAATTTAGTTTTACCAGTGGCGTGCGGTGACTTTTAAAGAAAAGTAAAATACATACACCAACAAAAACATCTTCCTCCACTATACCTATTTAACAAGATAAAATGGATCACATTAAAACATACCATTTCTCCTGTCTGTCTGCACTCTACATGGACATCTTCACCTGCCTGCACTCCTCCTGAAGAATTGTCAGATATTGTTACTATTATAGTTAAATAAATATCTACTATATTACCAAACATTATTTGTTATTGGCTCAAAATGACAAGTGGTGGAAGAATCTTTCAGACCATCTTGATACATGATCAATCATCCAGGTAAGGAAATCCCAAAAAGTTGATTGTGTTCTGACTTCTTCAGACAGAAGAAGTCACTGAGATGAGTGCAAACATTTCTCCCACTGAAAACACTATAAAACACTGTGAAAGCATCTCAGATCACATAAAGCTATTACTGGAAAATTGTGCATAAAGTACCAAAAGTAAAAATCAATGGGTTAATATCATTGCTGCATATGTTTAACACTGAGCTCATTTTAAATACTTGACATTCTGTTTAATGTTCAGCGTCACACTCTATAAACACATGGATGCAGTGGCTTACCTGCAAAGAGCTCAGTTTTTCAGAACTTCAGAAACACATGCCTACATTTCCATTTTTCACAAAGTGAATTAAAATGTTAACAAAAACAAACAATCAGCTAAATTAAAAGGCTTGATCAGCATGTGACATGGTTAACTGTCAATATCTACAGGAAGACTGAAAATATTAATGAAAAATGAAGGTGGAGTATTGGCTAAACAGCTGCACCTGTTCAACTTGCCTGTTTTATGGACGTGGTCTGTGCTGCCATCCCCTCAGCTGGTCAAGGTGGTTAGCAACAGGAAAATCATCTGTTCCGATGCTAAATCACTGAAGCTGGTTTACTTGCTAACGCTAGCTGTATTTCAACACAAAGTAGGTCTAACTGATCTCAGTGCAGTCAGCTTCTGCTCTCGCAGCAAAATGCGCAAAACACCAGACGCGAACTCAGCTTGCCCAGCTCCAGTCACAGTTAATAGGAGAGGGACACGCCCTCAGAGACAGAGATGACTACACTTTGCTATGACATGAAAAAAGCGCAGCTTTTTAGCGAAAATAGCCAACTGCAGCCACAAGATGGCAGTAACGTAAAGGCTGGATGCACATATTCATTAGCAATCGATGAGCTTTACGACAGTACTGTTTGAAAAGGAGCTGAAAGTGGAGCTAACATTTTAATTATTATCAATTTTTAGATTTGACAAGCAAGTAGTCATAGTCTTGTCCAAACACATTTCTCCCAACTCCAGCCATACCTACTTCTGGGAGGTGTGGCCACACATACACACATTGTAGCTCCTTGCTGTTATAGAAGAATGGTGTTTAAAGAAGACAGTTTGACAAACTGTGTGATCATATTAAGAGGTCTCCCATCACTAACGTGTCTCATCACATCTCATCACTAACAACTGACATAAAATAATGAGACAGCCAGTACACGTGCTACCTAAGAGGTCTTGTAACTTTTGTTTCCAAGCTTTGTGAGAAATATTCCATTTGTACCTGGCACAGTGAAAATGTGCACACTATAATCTGAAAATTTATATTAAAAAGTGAAAGTGGAGTACAAGTGAAATCTCGTATACTACAGCTGACAGGGTCGGCTTAAATATGCATATTCAGCAACATGGAATCAGGCCCCAAAGAGCATATTAGCTCTAAACATGCAACAACCTTCAGGGAAAGACAGTAAATATTTAGTTGAAAAAATGTTGTTATTGGATGAGTAAAAGTCTTTAATCTAATTTGCATAGTCCCTTGGGAGCACTACTACAGTATGTGTTTTTCTGAACTCCTTTAAACAGTCACTCGTCATGAAAACCCACACTCCACATGCCCTACAGCTGAGGCTGTCTGCCAACGGAAATTTAGTTAGTGATACATTAAATGCCAGTGGAAGTATAACTTACATAGAAATTCATATCAATGTAAATATTTTTCTTTTGGCATTGGGTAATCAACGAACATAAAGGACCAGAAAAGGCAGGGCTTTGCTGTGTTCTTTTTACCTACCAGCAATGTGTGCATTAATAACAACCACTGGATTTCTTTTTAACTTGAATCTTTGACAAAAATATGTTAATTCTAGTATCTTTTAGATTCTTTTGCGTTCCTCTAAAGTAACTTTTGTGTATATAAAATAGATAAGCAATCACAACCAATTTGTAAGACAGAATAATTATCCTCCTTTCATACAAGAATCATTAATCACTAGAGAAAAAAACATTGGCATTTTGTCAGCACCATAATGAGCTTTGTATCCCACATGAAAGGAAAAAGCAAAGAAAAAAAATGTACAAAGCAATGCAAAATAACTCTATTACTGAAGAATGTGCATTGTAATTATTCATATACAGAAATGCCTTTAAATGATTCTCTTTAACTGTTGGTGTAACATTACAGGTGCTATAACACTTCTGTGATCTCATGTTCTATACTTTTTTTAAAGACATTAATTTCTCAACATCACAGCAGCTGGTTTTTCGTGCGTCACCTACTCTGCAGTAAATCTGTCTGCCAATACGAACAGAGAAGCCACTGACAAGCTATCAAATCACTCAGGCTGCAGCAGTCGGCAGGTGACCACATCAACAAGTGAGCGCAAATGACTTTAAGCAGGGCTTTGCAAAATGTCACTTTCCACACATGGCTGAGCAATCTTCACACTCCTTACATTGACTAACATGGCCTAACCCTGCTAGGCCTGGCACAGGAAGCACTAAACAGGTCAAGGTTTCTGATACAATTTGGCCAACTGTTACACTGACAGTTACATCTGTGTAGGACAGTAAACCCTAGGAGGACTATTTCATTTTCAATTATATTATATTTTTTATTAAATTATATTAAATAGAGTGCAGAGTGATGTATAAACACATAGTGAGTGAAGAAGAAACACTCAGTGCATCATGGGAAGCCCCTAGCAACCTAGATCTATTGCAGTCACCTGACACAGCACTAATTATATGCTTTGTCAAAAAGTAAAGTTTTAAGAGAGTGTGTCTGTCTCCTGAATCCAAACTGGAAGCTGGTCCCATAAAAAAGAGGCCTGAAAGATGAAGGCACTGCCTCCCATTCTACTGAATTGAACTTTTATAACCATTTTTACAGTTTTAAGTCTTAAATCACACAGCCATCACCATGATGCTAGAGTTTGTGCTGATGAGCTGTGTTGCCGTTATTTTTAAAGGTTCATAAAAAGGATGATTCATATAAATATTTTATTTTAGTTAGGTAAAAGCTCATGAATTAAAAAAAAGTTCAAATGAAAAATTAATATAGTGAAAAAAACCCAACAAAAAACAAACAAACAATTATTTAGTACTTTTGATTCACTTCTTTAATTTCAATTCAAGTTCAAAAAGGTTTACAATATTGCTGAAGTCTGACTTGAAAGACTATCAAGTATTATTTTGGAAAGATGCACCAGACTGAGCAAATACTACAGCCTCAGATTTATCTTCTTTGCCAAACTGCAGCATTAACCCTCTGAGATGAAAGAATTGCTTATGTAGAAAACACAAAATGCTATTTACACCATCTTACAGTCAAGTGATTTTTTTTAAAAATAAGGCTTCATACTGTATAATTAGTATTTATCAGTGCAAGTCCATATGTTAATATACATAATTGTATATTAACATGCAGTTCATATTCTTCATTGTGACTCTCAAGTCAAATGGCTGCTAATTTTATTCCTTTTATCCTCAGACCTCTTAGAATATACATACTTATATTTTTCCACTTTGAATCAGTATGGTTATTTTAAGGATGCAATTACATCTGCAATGCAAAACAACAATGAATGCAGTGGTGCTGAGCCTACTCTGCTGTGTTCCTGGTGAAATATTACATGTTGAATGTTTTTCATTTAACAGCGTCTCTTTGTTATAGTGTTGTTGTGTTTCACAGCTGGGTATCATCGATTTGCATGGCGAGAGTAGAAAATGAAGTCACCTAATTCTCATGTTATCAACATTTCTCGGTCATTCAATCAAGCCTTATCGTAGTGCGCTGCTGGTCGCATAATGACAGTAATAAATTTAAAAACAAACACCTCCCTCACGTTTTAGGTTTCAAGAGTTTCACACAAATGTGTGCTTATAATAGCATGCTATTTGTCAGAGAAAATGAATCTGTTGCTACTGTCACTACATTTAACCCATGCGATGAGCCTAAGACTGTGTTCATATTTTTGTAACTGAAGTGATTATCAGTGATTTCCAAATAGATTTAACATTTGTTTCCTTTTGTGATGGTCTATCAATCTGTTATCTTAAAAGCTGATGACAGATTATGAACTTATATACTACTAAATACATCCTAACACTGAAGTGTGGCTGGTTGGACCACCACAGGGCAATATCACTGAGGAATCAAACATATTTGGAAAGTTTAGCTAAGTTTTTTGAGTCATGTACTATCCCTGTGAGCTTCTGGGCATGACTTTCCAAAGTTCTGGCTAATTCCTGCATGGCTGGGACACTGGCTTTAACAAACTACTACAGTATGCCAACCCTCTTTTTCTACTTACCCTCCGCAATATCCTACAGTAAAGTAGCACGTTAAGCTTAACTAGTTGTAGAGTTTTGCCCTTTTTCTACCTGCTTTTAAGTTCTTACTTTGCTATCTTATTGATTATCCTTGTTTGCTACCCAACCTCTGCCACTTCCAGCCTTTTGTCACATAATGCCAAACAATTAAATGGTAATGGTAAATGGACTGGTTCTTATATAGCGCTTTTCTACTCTTCTGAGCACTCAAAGCGCTTTACACAACTTGTGCATTCACCCATTCAGTAAGTGCTTTCTAACTAACATTCACACACATTCATACTCCGATGGATGCATCGGAGAGCAATTTGGGGTTAGTATCTTGCCCAAGGATATTTGGCATGCAGACCAGGGGAAGCCAGGAATCGAACCACCAACCTTCCGATCAGCAGATGACCGGAAAAGTCGGGGGTTCGATTCCCCTGAACAGCTACCCTGAGGTACCCCTGGGCATAGTACTGTCCCTACACACTGCTCCCCGGCTGCCCACTGCTTCACTGAGTGAATGGGTTAAATGCAGAGAGGAATTTCCCCACGGGGATCAATAAAGTATACATTATTATTATTATAAGCCGATTAACTGTCCTTTGGTATCTTGTTTTTGGATTTGGCTCCACCAGCATTCAGCCACTAAACCTATCGAAGACTAAAGCAGCCCAGAGTACAATTTTGGCAAAGCTATAGTGGTCAAAACATCAGCATGACATGACTGAATGTCATCATTTTCAGTGGCCTGCACGGCTTTTCTTCAGCACAGATATCGGCGCTGCATCCGTGTTTGAGCAACTGCTCTTGAAACATTTGTAAAGGTCTTAGTTTAACTAGGAAAGGAATGAGGGGAGTCCGCGAGTGCTTCATAGTTTGAATAGATTAGAACTCCAGCAACATTTGTAGTATGAAGAATTTTATTACTTGACTGATGCATTTTGGCTCGTGGCCTTCATCAGGGTCAAGTAGGGGCAAAAGCTCCACTCTTCTTCTATCAGTTTTTCATAATCAGTGATTTTCTGTATTCCTTTTCACATCTAGAATGCACCACTGCTACCAAATTTATGCTTCAGTCTTTGTCCATGTATTTATTTATTCTTCCTGATAATCCTCTGTACAAGATTCCACTAATTCTTGTAGTTGCCCAGTAACTATTTACACCTTCAGAGAGCTGCGGACCTTAGAGCTAAAATCAGGAGTACGGACATAAGTCAATGAAAAATTTGATGTAGTCTGATAATAGTCAGAGTTAATTATTATTTGCAGATGAGTCCTAAAACATGAACCAGTCAATAGTCTAGAAATTCTCCACAGCTGCACTTCTTTCACAGTCTCTTCAATCTCTTCAGCTACTACTATGAGGGTACAACCAAAAACACAAATGTATGGCCTGGTAGACATGGCAAATGGTATATCAGTGGTCTTGGGTGAAAGATATGATGGTGGTAGTATTTCTAAAGCATTTTTGATAAGGTTTGCAAGTGTGGTGTTAGAACAGCTTCCCAGTGTGTACCATGCACAGCCACAGTCAAAGGACTCAGTGCAATGTAAGCAACTGTACTAAAGAGAACTGCTTTAGGTAGAAAGCATTTTTTCATCACATGTTCACACGTGATAAAGGACACTGAGCAATGATTTCTGACCATTTACACTCTGCCCAGCCCTATGATTCAGAGCTACGTTAGATTTCATGTTTTGTACAAATTATGAAATCTAGATTTATGGGAGCTGATCTGTGCATTCACTGCCATCTGCTGTAGTTTAGGACCAACAAGGTCTGTTCAGAGCCACATTAAAAACATACTACTTGACCATCAGTTCATTGAGAGAAAACACTTGCTTTATTCTCCTTAAATGTACGTTTACATATATCGAACTTGTGACATAGAAATAAGAAAAATAAATAACAAAAACATGAACAAAAACATTCAAACAGATAACATTCACTGGACGAAAAGTTAGAATTCTCTTACTAACCAGTACTGCAAATTTATGTGGAATTTGAGTTTAATGACAATAATTTGGGGGTAGCACAAAGATATTCTCCTGGCAGCTCACCCTCCATCTAGGCCAATGGATGGCCCGAGATGGCCTACCACTGCTTAACCTGGTCACACTTGTTCCTGAAAGGTACTGAAAAATTATATTTCCTGCTATATATAGTATTAAAAACTGCTTATTACACTACCACACATTTTCTCCAGGCAATAAACTACAACAATAAACCTAATATTTTTACATTGGGTAGCACTTTATCATAATGTCACACTATTAAGCATTAGTAAGGTATTAGCAAGTGCTTAATTCATCATTAATATATAATTAGTCCTCCTTAATATGTAATTTATACATACATGGATATGTTTATCCATCTGTTACTGTTACACTATGTATAGCTATCACTGCTACTAAATCATTGCTAGTAATAATCATAATCATCATCCTTGTCATAATTGTCATAATAATATATCTGTACCTTACATTGTTACCTTCAAACAAAGAAAAGTGCTGGGGACATAAGGTATGTAAGAGGCATAAAGCCCTCCACTATAATATGGTAATAGTATCCTAATAATGTTAAAGCATCAACCAGGAATGCCTTGTACAGTGATCAAGTTTACTGTATATGTCACTTGTACTTAAGTTGTGATACAACTTAAAGTTGCATCCCAAGTGAGTATATAAAAAATTCTAATGCATAGATATTACCAATTACCCTAAACAGATTATAATTTTGTTACTAATATATCACTGTACCATTACTTATTATTTTTGCCTCATATGCATAGGTTTGCTTCCACATTAACCCCAGTTAACCTCAGCCTGTTGGCCTAATATCCAGTTACATAAATTTCAATGAAATATTACCAGTGTTACTTTGGTAATTAAGTTGTAATAACTTGTTATTGCCATATTATTACCTTTTTGTTTCTACATTATTGTCTCACTGTCATAACACCAAACTGTAATACTGTAACTATATTTCTACACCTTTCTACATTTTAGTAAGCACTGACTGCTCCTCACAGTTCATAAATCAGCAGGGGGCTCTATGAAAAATATTAAAATAGATGTAATCTGATCTATAAATATATATGTTCAGGTTCTGCTTTTTTTATTAGAACTTTTTATTTTAATTTTTTTAATTAAATCTTTAATTTCCTATAGCTATCCCTGTTTTTAATTTTAAAAATGCCCATTCAAATGTTTTCCAGTTGCCTCCAGAGCAACTGAGACCAAGACTGTCAGTTCATCCCACAGCAACAGAAAAGAGGATGTTAAGGTTTATTAGATTAGATTCACAGGATTTGTTTTAACTCAAGTGTCGTTGTTGCTAGATGTGACTTTATTTTTCAACTACATCAGTGGTGGTAATGAGTCAACACGCAGTTCATTGTGCTTTATTGATTGTATTATTGTTTCCAGCTGCTGGGAGTGATGCAGACGGGAAGGTACGTTTGAGGATGGTTTCAGGCTGAAGGCAGTTTTATATGTTCCACTGTGTACACTTGTGACCACACACTTTTAAAGCTACGGGTTTAGCAGCCAGTTAATGTCACCTAAAGATATACTTTCTTAGGATAAGCTTATTGTTATTATTGCTATTATAGTTATTAGTAGTAGTAGTATAAGACAGGAGTTTATCCCGTGCTGTATTTTAATGGTAGATCTACTCATCAATCACAAAGGACTTTTTTAGCTGGTTTCTGAACAGGCTCATATTGTAATTAGAGCCATCCATCCCTTTGCCAGACTGCAATGTTCACTACTACTTGCATTTCTGTCAGGAATCTGTTTTTTTGTTTTGTTTTGTTTTTTCTTACAGTGCTACTAACTTGATAAACTGTGGTCTGCTTTTCTATTGGGTTCTTATGTTTTTATTGTCCTTCTTCTTCTCTCCTTGCTTTCTCTAAAGAGAGAAAAAGAAAGAGAAGACCAGGAATCAAATCAATGTGAAGCCCCGGAGCATAGTCAAAAGTCACCACATGCTCATTTAAAAAAAAACAAAAAAACCCAACATCCATACACTGTAGAGATGAGTGTGTTTTCTCACTCGTAATAAGCTTGTGGACAGAAACATGCTCCAAAACATGTTCAGTTTTCAGCAGTAAGTGGTGAAATGCTGTTTAATATTTACCAGATCTGAATAATACAACAACATTGCAGAGCAAAATTGTCAACATCAACCACTGCGTATGAAGTACTCCATCTCCAAGATAAATCCTCCACATCTGAGCCCTGTTTGTGAAAGTGAGCAAATGAGAACAAGCCACATACAACCAAACAACATGAAGAATTCAACTACACTGGTTGTATTTCTTCCTTTAAAAAAAAGTCAGAGTGCAGTGCAGTTTTTGAACCTGACGCATCTGTCAAAACAAAATCTTCAAGTAGGCTGCGATTTTACTTATCTATTTTAAGCACAAGTCAACATCCAACTTTCCATTAACATTGAGATGTGGCATGCATTACCACTTAATTGCCACTTACATTCTGGGGGTCAGTCATTATGCAATCCTTACGTGCATCCTAAAATTGATAACACCCACAGACTTTTATTTTGACCTGATTTGAATGTTATCAGCACACTGAATGACTATTATCAGTTGTTATCAGTCCTATACTTATCGCTATTAGGTGTGCTCCTCTATCTTCTAGCCAGCTCAGTGGGCTGTTATCATCCATTGTAATCTGTACAAAAACAGAGAGTACCACAGATTATAGGAATTTCTAATACTCAGTGGTAAATGTCATTTTTATTTTTTATTTTATTTAACCTTTATTTAAATTAAATAGCAAACTCTCTGAAATACAGCTTTGTAATGAGTGCTTTACATTGTAAATGGGATAATTTTACTTAAACCATGATCTTCTCCTATACCTAACCAGTACCTTTAGTGTCTTATCATTAACAAGCCCGTTCCTTTAAAGGTTAGTTACTGTAAAGAATTAACCCGAGGTACTTGATCAGTCAAGCTGAATTTTAATGAAATGGTAAATGAAGGATAGTTGAATATTTCCCTTTTCTTAGAATTGAGCAGCTATTTCAAAATATGAAGTCTTACATTAAAAAGAAGACTTCAGACCTATATCACAGTTATACAGAATCAATAAAATGGCCACATTGTAGAAGACGAAAATTGCTCCAAACTTACAATATAAAACTAAAGAAAAAACAAACCAAACAAATCATCCAACAGCATCCAAAACTGGGAGAAAAAAGTAAATAAATCTGATAAAGGGTGATAAAGAAATAACAATATCTTGGTGAACAACTAGGAGACACTACAAAAACAATGAAGATGCCTTAGAAAAACAACAGAATACATCAAATAACAGTACTTCTTCCCTTGTCACGACAGGGAGTTGTTTTCTATCCAGTCTGTGAAGACAATCTAGTTTATGAAAAAAAATAAATTTAACAGAATGTTTTATATGGGCAGGCTGTACATGACTGCTGATTGATGCCATAGTTATGGAAATCAATTGAGAATGACAAAATTCACGGTTGCATGATGACGTTGTCTGGCCATTCTTGATAGAGAACTGAAAGCAAAGAGTGATTAAAAGAAGACAAAAAAGGGAATGCACTGGACCAAATTGAACTTCTGACTACTTATCATAACTTTTTTCTTTTTTCTCTCTGAAACCATTTGAATTTGGATGAAGGGGTACTTTCAAAGTTCTTTAAAACCATGGTCCATTGGCATGAAACCAACCAGCTGCAAATGGTTTTCACTTTGGCAGGAAGACATAATTAATGAAGCCCATCTAATGACTATTAGCTAAGTGTGGCCCTGAGCAGAGGGGCAAAATGATGATTTTAATGAAAACCATCAAACTGAACCATTCATTGGATAATTATCTGTAAATTTGTTTAAAGTATTTCATTGAGTAGTAGTTAAACCAGATATTGGCTAACTTATGAGTCAGCGGGACCATGAAACTTGAGAGCCGTGGACTTCCGAGACTTCAGAGCCTTCCCAATCAATTTCAGGAGGCAAATCCAAAGTACAAATGTAGGTGATTTTGACCAAAGGTATATTTTGTTTTTGTTCCTCTTGTTGTTGTTCTTTTTGCTACCTTGGCTTTCACAGGGTACTGATAACACTCGTCCTTTATTTGAGCTGATATTAATAATTATCTTTTGTCTGTTGTGAGTGTTTCAACTGTACAGATGTGACTTGCTGATGTACTCCAAAAGTAAGATTGGGATTATTTATAATAGAAAGTGGAGGTTGCAGGCACAAATTCACTTCCAAGGCAAATCGAGAACAGAATAAAAGCTGCAGAATCAACATTTAACTTTGTTGTGTATTATACAAAACAATGTATGCCTCTCTTTCTGTCTTTTTTAGCACAGAGAAGTACTAAATGTAGTGATATTTAAGTGGTTCACTTTTGCCAAGATGTGTCTGTCAGTCACATATTATAGAAACAGCTTTATATCTATTCTGTGTAAGTCTATTGCCAAAATCTTTCTCTAGCTTGTTTTCAGTCATGCTCACAATGTACCTCCAGGGATGTCAATGCCAGTCATTCAGCGGTTCCACCACTGTGGGTTAGACAGAAATATATCAACAGTAACTGGATAAATCACTATCATACGTTTTAGTGACATGCATGGCTCCTAGACATCAAATCCTAATGATGTTAATGATTCCCCCACTTTTCCTTTAGCTCCATGGGGTTGATATGTGTGGTTTTTAAGTAAAACATCTTCTTTGATGTTGATGTGAATGCTTCCCACAGGATGATTTGTCTTAGCTGTTGTGATCTGTTTTTCATTTTCCACCACACCTGGGCAACAATGTGGATGACATAGTGGTTAGCACTTGTGTCTCACAGCAAGAAGGTTCCTGATTTGAACCCCAGTTGGGACCCATTTGTGTGGAGTTTGTATGTTCTCCCTGTGCCAGCATGGATTTTCTCTGGCTTCTACCCACAGGCTAAAGACATGAATGTTAAGTTAGCTTAACATTCATGTCTAGCTAACCAAAAATGAATTGCGCTGTATTTTTTTTAAGTGTTTCTACCCTTTGTAATAGGAATATTTTTAAAAGGTGCTAAACTCATGCATACTTCATTCCATGTATGTACTTTTTCTAAAGTAAGTCCAGGCTAGTGCAGTGGAATGGAAATTAAAAATAAGGTGAGAAACAATTTAGCAGACAATCAGTGCCACAGAGCCTGCATTTCTGTTTATTAGTGAGGGTTTTTTTTTTTTTTTACAACTCTACATATGTAATGTGTAATTTACCATTAGTTTTTCGTCTGTTCATGAATCTGATGACTAAGATTTACAAAAGAGAACTGTGTGTGTGCATGGCTTCATAAATCTGCACTTTGAAGCTTCAACATTAGAACTTTAGCCACTGCCATATTTAGATGTAAGGGAGGAATGTGCAGTAATAAACTATAGCAGCATACTTGACTAGCAAGCTGCATTGATAAACTCCTAGAATTTGACTCACCACAGCTGAAGAGCAGAGAGTTTATATACCAAACAGCGATCCATGGTATTTGTCAGATAAATCCATGTTGCTGCGAAATGCTCCACAAGGTACAAACACTGTCGAAGAGTCGAGTTCAGCGACTCCCAGTTATTGGCTTCCGCTGCCATTAACTTTAAGCTAGTTACTGAACTGCAGTTCTGTTTTACAGTAAATGGTATGGTAGTTTTTAAAGTTTCCTTTGTTGTGTTTGATGCCCAGAATTGCTGGGTGCAAGAAATGCTCTGGATTTGTAGATGCGATGAACATCCCCTTTTATTGTGTGAAAATGAAACACGTTAGAAACTGCATCTAAAAAAAGTCACTTCTGTTTTCTTATTTGTCAAGAAAGTCAACAAGCAGGCATAGATTTATGAGGTACAGTCACATCTGCAACAACTAGGACAGGGCTCGTGGAAGCTGGCTGTCACGTGAAAGGATGAAAACTGGAGAGGGTTTAAAGTTAAGACACAGGAAGAGATAGAAGTGTCCAGGTCGGAGGGAGGTTGGCGGCTGGTGTTGAAGAGGAGGGCTCTTAGGGTGGAGAGAGAGCACATGGATACGATGTAGTAGGCAGTGTGCAAATTAGTTTGGGGGCTTCAGTGGTACAAGTCAAGTGCTGAGTTCTTTGTTTTTCAGTTGCTCACATAGCCTGTAGGAAAACAGGGTGACTAGTCAAAATTTGCAGCTTGTGCCAAGCCCCCCTGTCCTACTTGTTTGTCCCAGATCTGCTGATGCAGTTCTCTCCCTTTCTACATTTTTTTCTCTACAGCTGTGGGCATTTATTATTCAAACCATTCCTTTTGAATTCTCCCTCTTTCGTGCTTTGCATGAGGATTAGCAATGCAGCACTTGTTATTTTTTTCAAAGCAATACCCAAATATATTAGTAACGTAAAATGGGATAATCAAGGTGGAATTTGTTTTTCTTTCCATTTGGCAGGACAGTATACCAGTTCGGTGCTTCTTAGAGGGCTTATACTTACTCAAAACAGCTCAGTATGTTCAGGGCTGAGTGGATCTTGGCCTGTCTAAGGATGTAAGAGCCACTCCCTAAGGGAAAACAGATTCAAAGCCAGCTGCATCCATACTGCACTACATGGGGTAGCTTTCCAACAGTGTTTTTTTTTTCTTCTCTTGCACAAAATGTTTGCGTTTCAGTTTCAGTGTCATGTAAAATATTTTTAATTATGTGCAAGGCCAGTATGAACAATGTAGGTTTACTTGTTCATCTCATGGAAAATCAGTGAGTGCCCTCCTACCTCACCCCCTCAAAATCAACTTGTGTGTGTGTGTGTCCGTGTGTGTGTTAAATAACTTTAGCATGTAATGAAGCCATATAAATTGGTTCATACTATGACAACTCTCAAGTGACAGACCTTTGGAATACATAGTGAGCTGAAATGTGACATGGCTTCATTAGGTAAGTTAAAATTATTGTACACAGAAGTGAGTTCATTCTGGGTGTTTCAGGGGGGAAAATTTTCTCTGATTTGTATGAAAAGACCCTACTGTGTTATACGCTTGATTTCAGATGGCTCAGTAAAACAGAAAACAAATTCACACAATCAAAGAAAGAAATATAAGAAGGCAATGCCGTATCAAAACTTTTTCTTCTTTACTTTTGTTACAAGTTTCTTCTGTCCAAAGAATGTTGTTAGAGTTTTGGCTTTTTTAGATTTTCTTTCTTTCGTTTTTCCTTTCCTTTTTTTTTCTGTTGGCAGAGTCTGATCTGGGCTCTCTGTTCTCAAGGCTTATGAATCGTTTGCACCTTATGTGAACCTCAGTTTTTTTACTCGCTATTCCTACTTCCTGAAGTGTTCTTCACTTGGCTGGATGTTGCAAAAGGTTTTCTGTGATTGTCCACTACTGTTTTTTGTGACTTTTTATGTTGCTGAGCTCACAAGTCTTTTTTTTTTCGTCTCAGGATATCCCAAACTGTTGTTTTGACCTCTCCTAAGAATTTCTCTCTCTCTGTGATGGATTTCTTTTGATTTTGCAGCCCATGTATATATTTATTTATATATTTATTTGCACTGAGAGCTCATTTGACGACATATTGTAGGTTCACAGAAACAGCTTCAAAATGGAGATGCTATGCTTGGAATAAACTTCAGACCTTTTACCTTCCTAGAAGTGGCTCATGTCTGCCCATGGAATAGCTTTTGAATGAATTGTCCAACCAAGCGTGAGGCCCTGAAAAAAAGGAGTCGTTTTAATTGGATCTTTGATGCAATGTTGTGCTGTATCCACAATTCAGGGTTATTGTATTGAGCTTCATCCAAGTACTTTTACACCACTTGCTACATTCACCCATTCACACATAGACTCGTAGATGCTTTCTTTCATGTTTACGGTACTTTTTATCAGTCACAGAGCAATTTGGGGGTCAGTATCTTGCTCGTAGATGCTTTGACTTGACAAGCAATTCTACTCTTCAAACTATAGCCACCACAGATGGTGTGTTTTCAAACATCTCAGTAAATAAGGAAAAACACTTCACACTGTCAAAGTACAAGGGTAAGAAGGCAAAATAGCTGATAAATGTAAAAAAAAGGCAGTACACTGTTTATATTGCACAGTCTTGCTTCATTGTCTGATCATTAGGTCGAGACAACACATCCACACTCACGCCCTTGACAGCATTCTCTTCCTACTCACGTGAAGCCATCAGTGATACCAGACTGAACATCTAACATAATGCCAAAAGGGCTTTCTGAAGTGATTCTCAGAAGTTCATTAAAAATCTTATCTGAAGATGTTTTAAGTGATGCGATTAGGCTTCTGGAGGACCCCAGAGTTTCTGTGAAGCATCCCACTGGTTGATATCTCATCCTCTTTATAATTAATTTCTCTCCCGTGACACACAGCATCCAATACTGTTCAGACATTCTAAGACGCATTATGCAATAATTACACTGAGATTTACACTCTGTGTGGATGAATTATTAACCTGGTAAATAGTCAATATTTTCAGATTTGGCAAAATAGACTCATTGCCTCTATTTATGCAACAACTTCTCGAGGTAATTTGGGTATTTTTTATGCATTTAAATTGTTGCTTTATTGCCAGCTTTTAAGTTATTTTAAAGTTACTATTCATTATTCCATTTTTTTCCTTCCAGCTTTAAAATCTCTTTATTGGTCCAAATACTATTACTGGACTGAATTCATTACCCTAAGGTTGGATCATGGTTAATTTAAATTGTGCTTAAAACTTGCAAGACTGGCTATACCAATCTTTGTAATTTCCTGCAGACCAATTGCATTCTCTGAAAATCCTATCACGTACCATAACAACTTTGTGGTGCGTAGTAAATTATTTCCGACTGTCACTGAGCTATTTCAGCAATTTCTAGTTGACCCTGCTAAACAAAGCACAGCACTCCTCGGTGCCCTCTCTCACTTTTGTGTTGACTAAACTGCACAGTTACTTCTTGTTCTTTCAAAGCCCATTTCTTGCTCACTTTCCCAAGGCTATCCATATCACCTGAAAGTCATCCTGCGATATGCACCTACTGGCATGATCAACAGCGAGAGCGCCACAAGGGAAATGTAAACAGCAAGAAAACCCTTTGGCTATGTGGTTTCCTGTTCACTGGCAAGTCAATTAAGCAGCAAATGACCCCTAGAATCTACTGTAATAAGCCAAGCGATACAAAATTGCCTTTAATATATCATAATGATGACAGTAATTGGATTAGACGGTTGATTGCATTTTCTCCAGCTGTAAAGATACTTCAGTAACAAAACAATAAAAATAAAAGTGCTGCCAATAAAAGTGAGCTATAAAATTCAGTCTTTTAGTTCAGTGGTTCAGGGGAACTAAGAACCACACGGACAAGCTACACTTCATTTTTATTTTTTATTTTTTGTAAACAAAACACTTTTTCCCCCTTTAAACCCAAAATCAACATAATTATTGTTTACTTAATGTTACAAACTGAAAATTACCGTGGAGTGAGCCATGCTAATCACAATCACATGCTAAACACAGATTACAGCAACACTACCACACCTTTGAGGGAAGTCTTACCAGTCATTATAGCTACAGTGCTGAAGTGGCTATGTAAAGGGTACAGGTGCATTGAAGTACAAGTAGGTGTGTGGGAAAAAAATCACCTAAAAGGTACAAGAGCTTTGATATTCACAGCATGAGCCACACGTAGCTCATGCTGTGTGTGGCAGCTGGCTCATTAGTGTTATCTGTTATCATGTTGTTATTTGAAGGTGTTGACTGTTAGAGTCATCTTTATATATAAAACCTTCCATAAAACATTTACCCTTTTGTTATTTCTACAAACAGCTGATTATAGTCCACACATTTGATGTCAGCAATCTTTGCAGTTGTGTGAGACACAAATCAGGTGAACGCTTTTTAATCCAGCCACAAAGTCTTCGGAGGAGATTTGGGTGCATCGCTAGAGGAGGACTTTTTATTTGAAATCACTATGAACTAATTATGGTCCAGCAGCAGCCCAGATATTAGTAGGGCCTTCACTGTGTAAGTGTTTGAACTCTTGATTTTGCAGAATGTGTGTGACAAGTTCTTGATTGTGTTCTGGCATTCAGCCTAAAGCAAGGTTTGATAAGGCAGCATTTTCTTGGTAAAACGGTTCAAAGATGGATCTCAACTTCTGCAAGTTCAACAAATGGGTGTGATAAGAAAATCCTACCAAAGGGGATGTGGTCTGCCATTCTGCCTGCTGAACAAGCTCTGGTGAGGAATCGTCATTGCTCACAGACTGGATTGCCATCAGTCACATTTGTTTTCAACTTGGAAAGAGAAGAAGTAAGCAAATTAGCATTTTCTTGGCTAATATAACCAAAAACAGATAGTTGCAGTTTCAGCACCAGGATTCCAGACTGGTAAGAAAAGATCTGATTGAAATCGGAAGTGGTACTCATGCATGCTGCATGGTCTTGATGATCACATTTGTCAGAGGCTCCACCATTGATTTTGGGAGATAATTATCTTGAGTATGTGACCAAGGTCATTCCACTGGTTTATTGGAAGTGAGAGAATCGTCTGCTGAAAACTCGCTGCTCCATTACCATTTCATGAGCTGATAATGACTGAATGATATTATATTCACTACCAAAGCATTTTCTATCCCACCAAGATCTGTTTGATTAATTAATCATTCAGATTTCATTTCCATTGTGTACATTTATAGTTCTGTGATGAGGATTTGATAAATATTTATACCCTTATTTCATGATTTTGTATCAAATGCCCAATTAAACATTTTAATATGTTTTAATTTGAAAATATCAAATTCCACTAAAGCGCTAACAGGAAAATATACAGAGCAAATTTAAGATAAAAAAAACCCCCCACTTTGTATTTAGTTAAAGTTTTTTAAATCATAATTCTGTGCCTTGATACTGTTGATATTTTTGTGCTACTGATTATGTACATCTCTATGTGCAGGTGCCATGTTTTCAAAAATGACCTGCGAACAAAGGTTTAAGAGAATGCAGGTTTAGAAAACTCACAACCCATCATATAATTTTCAAGTCTACCACTATTTGCAGACATTTTGTTTTATATAAGAAAATATGAGGACACATCAAGAAATTTTACATCAAAGCTGGCTGAAAATCAGGCACCTCATTGTTATGTTTTAGGAATTTGGATACACTCTTTTGATGTACCTTTCAAAGCCACTCACAACCACATTGTCTGTCATCTGCGTGTGTTCTCCAAGGGCTCACGAAAGGTGGAAAATAGATCTAATTTAATGCACAAGTCAGAGCAAACAGTCTGTCCCAGTAAATCAGTGTTTCACAGCAGATAGAAACCCAGATTAATTTCAGTGTTCTTAATAATGGTGGGCATTGGGTTGCTGACGGGTCTAATCTGAATGATCTTATTTGAATCGTGCATGTAGTGAGTTTTAAGTTTAAAGTATATTTACATAACACCACAAATATTTTATCTTTTTTTTTTTTTACTGTTTTGATGTTAAAATGTATTATTGGAGTGAACTTTGACAACAAAGCAAAACAATCTAATGTCACAAAAATTGCATCATATTACAATTTATTTTTTTTATAAAAATCTGTTATACATCTTGCTACATTTCTGAATACTAGTTATCAAGAAGGGCAGCTAATTGCAGCAGCCACCTAGCTTCCATGGCATTTGATTTTGGAAACATCTTGCACAGTTTTCATATCTTTGGATTTACATCAAGTTTTAGTAAGTAACCATCCCTGTGCGTGAGAGATTAAGTTTACATACCAATTTTCCATTCAGAAGTTATGTCACGTATTTTCCAGCAATATATGCTCTGCTCAGTACAATGTTTGGCAACCACAGAATAGAATACTTTTGTCAGTTACAGTCACAAGCAGCACTTGTTAAAGTTGGTTAAAGTTTCATTTCAAAGTATTAGTGCCAATTCACAACACAACTCATGTCTAGGCACTTTATACTTCCAAGGAAAGACTTGCATGCAGAGAGAGACATGCAGTGACATAAAGCACAAGACACAAAGTGGTTGTTAACCAAAAATCAGATCAGGGTCTCATCTAAGTATAAAGGGAGCACAACAATAGGAAAAGACAGAAAATGGTACAGCATATAATATTAGCTAGGTTTATTCACTTTTTGTTTTTGTCAGCAAATCAAGCAAGTAACTGGCCTAATCGCACATGTTTTATCATTTTTCTAATACCCTGACTGAAACTTTTTGAACAACTAACCACTGAAATTTGACATAGGAAGCATTTTGGGGCTAAACACAAATTAGCCCAAATGAAATCTATGAGATATTATTCATTTTTTTCTTATCTATATATTATAAATGATCTTCCTCCTAGCCATGATGAGTCTCTGAGTCAAATATTGTAAATGGGCCCTATTGGCATAATTACTGGCAATTGCCAGGTTGTTAGCTTTTATTCCAAAAAACATTAGAGATTGTCAAAGAAAGCCTATAATTCTCCGCAGTTGATCAGTCAGTCAATGTATGGATCAATAATTCTATGAACTCCCTCAGTAAAAACAAGATATGATTTTAATTGCTTGTTGACCAGCAGTTTGGTCAATATATGTTTCCTATAAATGCACTACATAAGAAAACTGACTTGCCTTGGTTTTTAGCTATTAGCAGTTATACTTTATTCTGATGAACCTCTCATTTATGGTTTGGTTTTTTGTTGGTTGGATTACAGAAGAAGTCAAACTCTGCTAAAAACTATGTTATCAAAGGAGGGTATCCAGGGCCCTTGATTGGCCTTTGCTGCCCAGGGCTATTCATTCAGATAATTGGATGTCCCTTTGAAAATGTTTACTCAGACTGAAAGAGCCACTTAGAGTGCCACAGAATAAAAGTGAGGAGTGACTGCCAGCATGCAATTTGAGACTGTCCATCATATGGATGGTGATACTCTGCTATTTTTTCCACATGACTATAAATGGTTATGCAGATCTACAAATAGAATACTGCAGTCTGCAGTGGTTTTAAATGCCCAAAGTTCTGCTAGTCATTTAATGTGTTATTGCTGCCAACACAGATACACTATTGTGTATGTGCAAATACATATACACACATATTTAGCACTATCAACTAAAGAACTTTTGAAGCAGCAAAAGAACACTGATCTGTTCAAAGGAGCAGTTTCTTAATTTCCTTGAAAAAACTTTAGCTAACGAAAGAACTTTTTAAATTCAGCTGCTTTGAATGTTATCAGTCTATTAAATAATGAGAAAATACATTTTCAATGGTGAAAATGATGTTGACATAATACACTATTAGCACTTTAGAATCTTAGGTTTAGAAAGATAATGATTTGGGTGTAGGACAAAAATTTACTTTAGTCAGAACCCGGAGGTGGTACACTGTGGTGATGTTGAGTATGGGACTAATACATGTTTTTCATGATACTGACAGCAGTGGAAATGTGTACTTATTCACTTACCACAAGAGATAGTCTGTGCAATCTGGTTTTGTTCAGTGATCAGATATGGCTGATTACACCATCTGTCCTGCTAGTAGTGTAGTAGTTGTTGTTGACAACTATGTGAATTATGGGAATGAGCACATGTGATAACATTTAAAGCAGGCATTTCAATTTTATTCATCTGAAATATCAAATAAGGCTTAAATAAGAACTAAAATGATGATGAGATGATATCACCAAAATGCTTATCAGCCACATCTAGTGCAACTAATGTACTAGATGCTAACATCATGCTAACATCAGCAAAGGTAAATATTACAGTGAGTGACATCAGTGTATGAGTTTATCAATTATATGTTTAGCACCTTTTAGACTAATTAGGATAAATGTTCTACATAAATTAGTTGCTCCTACAATACAGTGCTTTTCTAGACTTACTTACCACAAGTGTTCTATACTGCAAGCCACATTGATGCAGTGCATTATTCTATGCACCTTAAGAACTTCACCTAAGATACAACACTGCTAACCACTGCACCCCTATGGCCAGACACATCACTGATGTCATAAACTATTACATCACATGATGTAACAGATAATGGCCTCACAGAAGAGTACTGACAAATCAAGACCATTGTTGGCATGGGTGAAAAAGGGAGAGACATGCAGAAATTCAAATTATGCTGGCTTAAGTTAGCATGCAGCAATACAGAGTGGTATCAATCTACTTTACTAGCGTGTAGCTTAATCCTGTGATTAAAGGGTGAATTCAGAGGCACCTACAAGAAAAAAGTAAACAATGGAGTGCAGAAGGCAGAGATCTGCAGAAATGTTTTTGAGCGTTAAAGGAGGTTGGAATCTGTGTGAATTGTAGTTTTTCAAGCCTGTTAGAAGGTTTCACTGTACAGCTTTAGAGTCTAACACACTCTCATTCCCATAAAATGCTGCCATTTTTTCAAAGCCACTGGCACCTCAAAATGTACACACATCACATCCTCTCCCGTCTGTGGTGGTAATGGGTTACATCAATAGTGAGACAGGTGTCACTCCCTACACTCTACATCACTCACTGTGAATTTTCACCATAGATTCTATGTGGAAGGTGTGTGTGTTAGTGTGTGTGTTTGCGTGTACATGTTTAGACATCTTTGTGAGGACCAAATTGGAATGCTACAATACTTGTGGGGATCAACAAGTATCAACAGTCACATATGGGGACAAAATGCCAGCTCAAAATGTGGTTTTAGTGTCAGGGTTACACTTAGGTTATGGTTAGGTTCAAACATTCATTTTTGATGGTTAGGGTAAGCAGCTAGGGAAAGCATGATGTCAATTAGATGTCCTCACTAAGATATGAAAACGAGTGTGTGTGTGTGTGTGTGTGTGTGTGTGTGTGTGTGTGTGAGAGAGAGAGAGAGAGAGAGAGAGAGTGAGGGGGTGTTGGCACAACACCCCCTTGTC
>VUQG01014612.1:0-26819 GCA_015106755.1 Etia nguti
CTGCGCCTGGTTCTGCTGGAGGTTTCTTCCTGTTAAAAAGGGAAGTTTTTCCTTCCCACTGTCGCCAAAGTGCTTGCTCAAAGGGGGTCATATGATTGTTGGGTTTTTCTCTGTATTTATTATTGTAGGGTCTACCTTACAATATAAAGCACCTTAAAGCTTTGTGATTTGGCGTTGTATAAATAAAATTGAATTGAATTGAATAGAATCCTCTTGAGTCTCTCTGTCCTTGCCTGGATGGTGCGGAACCTTCTACCGGATTGCAGAAGTTGGAACAGTTTGTTGCCAGGATGGGACGGGTCCTTCAGTATCTGCCCTGCTCTAGTCCAGCATCTCCTGGTGTAGGTATCCTGAAGCGGTGAGAGAGCAATCCTGCAGCAGCGTTCTGCTGTACGGATCACTCTCTGGAGAGCTTTTTGGTCCTTAACACAGCTGTTCCCAAACCAGGATGTGATGTTCTGTGTGAGGATGCTCACACAGAACACATTACACAGACAAGCGGTCACAAATTGCTGTATTATATAAAAAACACAAACATGAACATTACGGGACAAAAAAAGAATTAAATAAGACCCAATATCAAAAAAACATGTAGTTTTAAAATATTTCAATGATATTTCAAAAAACGGAAAGCCTGTTTAAAGAGAAAACCTTTCAACTGCTGTTTAAATGAATCCACAGAGTCGACTAAACACAGTTGTGGTGGTAGACTGTTCCACAGCCTTGGTGCCACAGACCGAAAGGCTCTCTCCCCCTTAGTCTTTAGTTGTGTACAGGAAACAACTAACACATTCTGAGTCTGTGAACAGAGACAACGAGCAGCATGCACAAATTAGCTAGCAGGACCTTTAATACACGTCATGCTCTTGCTCGCTTTCCCTACATTTCCTGCCTGTCTTCATAAATTTTAGATTTTTTTTCCCGTCTACCAACAACTCAAAATCTTGCGAGTCCCCTACCTTAATGGAAGTGTCACATTAAATTATCATTGTACCCATTTATCCTTTCTGTACCTCATATATCCTCAATACTAATTTGTCCAGGATTGAGCAACTTTCAGTGAAATGCAGGGAATCTACAGGTCAGCTTCATTTTTCAGTCTAACAGAAAACCAAAATCCGATTTTAATGCTTTTTCGACCAGAGTAAAGTTGCAAGTAAAGCCAGGTGTTTTAGCCTTTGTTGGCGATTAAAGCTACAAACTCTATCCTCTTCGATTTACAGGACGCTGACCCCTCCTTAAATGAAATCTAATGAAATTCCTTGAGGCTTAACTGCCCTGTGAGATGGCTTGACTCGAGCGGTCTGTAAAGCGACTGAAAAGGAAAGGTTCAGTCTTTAGATGATGAATGAATTTGCACAAAGTAAAAGAAATGCACAAATAAGCAAATTTAATGCAGGTTTACAGGCGGCTATCCAAGAGCCTACAGGGAGAAACCTTCATCATGCTGGCAGTGGAGAGCGTTACGGGCTCTTATCCAACTCTTAATGAAAGGGTTAATGTTTGGGTTATATCGAGTACTTTGCTTGGATGAATTGTAGATTTTGGCACCAAGTTCACACGCTGGCAAATCAAAGCAGAACATCTTTCCAATTAAACCTCATCCAGATGCACAAATGACAAATTTCAAGCTGGTTGGCATAGTTACTAAGTGAATATGGGAGGAAAGAGATATAAGTAAGTCACGTGGTCATACCTAGGCAACAAAAAGCTGTCCCAGGGCTGATTTGAAATAAAAGAGCAACAGCGTGTAGTGATCTAAAAGTGAAATGAAGAGGAGGGACTGTCAGATGATTTCAATCCTCTTCATAACACTTTGTTTGAGTGGTAGGTAAATGCATCATACCTGTAATAGTAATAATAATAATAATTTTCTGGTGGGCGTTAAGTGGCATTTGAGCTGGGTGGAGAGGTTGGCAAAATATTGCTATTGATATCATTATTTAAGAGATAAGGGATGAGCAAAAACACAGCCGTGCCACAACTAGGCAAGTACTATAGTACTGTTAAAGAAACAATTGTGACAAATGCAGAAAAGTTTCAAAAATTGATCGTCTGGAGACACCGGAGTAGTCTCATCGACTACGGCAAAGCAAACACAGACAACTGAAAAATAAGTAAATCTTTATTTCCTTTCATCCAGTGCTTGGAAAAAGCTTGTGTTTGTTTGCTTGCGTTGGACTAAGCAGATGGTCAGACTCTGTTTCCTTCCATTTATAATTTTAGAAAAAATATAAAGATACAGATCAAGAAGCTAAAAATGTAAGACTTTTCCTTCAATCGTTTATTAAGTTTTTAATGTCAGCTTCCCACAAACTAATTTCCTCATGTCAGTGTCATTTACAGATTCTACAGATTTCCCATGTGTGATTTTGAATAGAGATAATTGCCTCAGGTAAGCAGATACCATGATGGGCAAGGGTTTAATTCTCTTGTCAATTTGTATAGCATGAGCTTCACAATGCCCTCAGTAAGTGAAAATGACAACCCATGACCTCAGAGCCTGACTGAGAGCAGGGAACAACTCCCATGTGAACCTCATTAAAACTAGATGGAAGATATCCACGGTAAGGAAGCGGTGCCACTAGTCCCTGTGCAAACAGAGACTAATGAGAAAAATCATGAAAACTCGTATTGCATTAATTTCTGGAGAGTGGCAGAATGATTAAACTACTCAACTCTTACTAATTTTTCTGGAGATCATATGAGATTTTCTGAAGTACAGCTAAAGGTGCCTGCATCGTCCTTTGGTTAACCGCATCTTGAAAGTGACCAGGCTTGCTGTGAAATTGCCGCTATAGTGTAGTTCAGCTGTGCACTGGAAGAGTGCCTGAGGAAGTTAACACTCAATAAAAATAAAGGTATGCTTTAACAGGCATATGAGCAAATTCAAATTACCCGTCGACTGAATCGGTTAATCGAATGCATTTTATCAGTTTAACCGGTCCTGTTATAGTACTGGTTCGTATAGGAGCGAGTCACTATTCTTCCGGCCATCTATTTTGTACTGCTTATCTGGTTGCGGGGGCAGCAGTTTAATCAGAAGAGCAACTCTCCCCATCCACCGCCTCCAGCTCTTCCAGGAGGATACCAAAGCATTCCTTAGCCAGCCAGAAGACATAAGTCTGCCCAGGGGTCTCATCCTGGTAGGACATGCTTGAAACACTTCACATAAGAAGGGTCCAGAAGGCATCTTGGTCCCTTTTTATTTGGAGGAGCCACAGCTCTACTCTGCGCTCCTCCTGGAAGGAAGCTTATTTCTGGTGCATATATCAACGGTCTTATTTTTTTCTGGTATCTACGAGCAGCACGTGGGCATAGGTAAGGGTAGGAATGTGGATCCAGCAGTAATTTGAGTGTTTTGAGGGGCATTTTCTGCCTTTATTCGTTAGTGTAGCAGCAAAGATAGACAAAGTGGGGAGAGCGAGAGAGAAGAGGAAGACGCACAGCAAAGGGCCGCAGAGCAGACTCGAATCTGGGCCACCGCGCTCCAGCCATCTGGCATATGGTTGCCTGCTCACCCACTGAGTTAAACTGTTAACATTAATATTTAAGTTTACTTAGTTTAGATAATTCTTTAAGAATCAGAATACAGTACTGGCACTGTGTTGATGTGGCTCTAGAAAATGGAAGTTTTAGCGACTGTGCAGTCCTGTGAACCACCTGATGGTTCAGTGGCTGGTAGAACCAACGTAGCAGCGGTAGCTTGAAGTAAGTGTTGAGTTTATCATCTCTCGCATCGTTAGGGAGGAATTTTGTCCCACTCTTCTTTACAGCATTGCTTCAGTTCAGGAAGGTTTGCAGATATTTGTTCATACACTGCTCTCTAAAAGGATTCCAACTGGATTGAGGTCTGGGCTTTGACTGGGACAAAACTTCGAACAGCTGTCACTTAATAGCACCCGCCTTTCATTAAAGCAGCGACCAACTGTGCATTGTTTTATTCCTTCATGCAATTTAATTGGATAACTATACAGGTGTCACAAACGCGAAAATTAGCTAAAGAGACCGGTATTATATTTGGTATAAATTTGGGCATTTTAACATGGAAGTCTGTAAGAAATGATTTGCATTTTGAGCCAGACTCAAGCAGCCATTTGAGGAACAGCATTTTTTGCTTGTGCAAGATGGCTTCAATTTGTCATCCCAGAGAATGCCACTTGGAGTAAAGTTAGGGAATCAGCTGTTTCATTCATTAAACGTTAGTCTGTGTCTAGGTTTCAGCTGAGAGTTTAAAGATACTTTACGCCGAAGTAGCTACAGTAATATTTGAACAAATGTGCTTTTTCCTTCCCGAGATTGATAGTACATGCATTATATGTCTTCTGAGGAAGTTATTAAACAAGTACAATGAATCTCACCAGTGAGCAAAGAGGCTTGTCGTTTGTCTGGCTTTTTGTGAATCAGCCACAGAGATCCATTGCAGATCATTTGTTTGCTAGCTCTGTTTATGCCAGCTATCAAATATGCCTCATTACACTGTTAAAACATTGAAACGGCATCCCAGCATGTGGCACTTTGAACTGCAGAGCGGCATGATTAAAAAATAAACAACAGCCAAGAATTTTAATTACTGATATGTCAGTGTCCATCAATAAGCAACAAGAACAGAACACTTAGCGTGAGAAAGCAGCCACTATGTATCTATTACGCTGACATACTGCAGGTTGAATTTCCCTTTAGTGCTTGTTAAAAATAGTATTTTGATTTATGCTGCAGATGAAGATAAATTGTTCAAATGATTTCCAAAATTCCCCGCCACAATGAGTCCACTCCGACTCTTCATTACAGGAAAGCTAATTAATGATTGCTTTCCAAACTCTATTGCAGGTATTAAGTGTTGTGCATGCACTGTTTTGCTGTATCATGAAGGGAATATAAACCAGTATAATTTAGGAGGATTTGAATTATATTGGATTGCATTGCCCTTTGACCCCATCCAGAATAAATGGGTGTAGCTAATGGATGAGTTGCAGTGTTGTTCAAGGCAAAAACATTCTTGCTTATTGCATTACCTCAGTTTCTGATTCAGAGCTGGTAAATTAGTTAAGGCCCATTGCCTGAAGTACCTGATGGGTATAATTGCTTCTTTTACCAGCATGTGTATTTGAATGCTGCCCTACATTCTCAGAAGACATTAAAGGAAGCAGGCTTTTAGCCACATGTCCTATGCAAATGCCTCACGCTTTTGCAACAAATACAAGAACTATACCATTAAAAGTTGCATTTGGGCTGTGTTTTTGTTCCACATTTTGACAACATATTCAAAATTATTCATAGATTTCATGTTTCTGAGGAAGGACTATTGCAGTAAAATAGCACTCGTGCTGGATAGAGTACTTTTCACAGCATGGTCTGACATCAGAGATATTACCATTTGTCTCACTGGCCTGTCTCATGTTTCCTGATTGTCCAACTACCTGACTGATGCAAAAAGGGAGTGAAGAAAGAAGGTATTTTGTGCAACTCACGGATTTTGTTAAACCATCTATTCGTTTCTCTTTATGTAGCCCTCATTATGCCTGGTGCCATGAAATGACTAAATCTGAAGTATTAAGGTTGTGTTTTCCGAGGATAGTTTGTCACAACCAAACCTTGACCAAATTAGACAAATTTCTATATATATGTATAGCACTTGGCTGAATGCCTAATCTGCTATTGTGCTAACATGTAGAAGCACAGAATGAACATTAAAACGGATATGTGTTTAAGGCTATTTAAGAAATGATCAGGCAGGAGGTGAGATGCTGTCCGTGACAGTCCAGCTGGAACATGGTGTGTGGCAGAAATAAGAAGTTCAATGTATTTGATTTAGCCTGTGGTTTCCTGAATAACAGCCAGAAGGAACTGGCTCACTTCAGGTGGCTATGAACTGTGGTGTTCAGTGATTTGCACTGGACCTGCTTTTCTCAGACATCAGTGAGGGCTGTCTCGGCAAATAATGCTCTTTGGCACTTTCTTCTTGCTGTCTTTTTTTTTCCCTCTGTAACTTTCTGAAACCACTGCAGCAAAGGTGAGGATCCTCTTATACCATCAACTGAGTTAGTACCACAGTTTTCAGTGGGGCTCGTATTTTTCGAGATTTACAGGGTACCAGCAGGTGCAATAAACCATCCCAAATACTTCAGATCTGGTGACCCTGAAGTGATGCTTTGCAGCTCGGTTTGCTATTTTCATGCTGGCCCCAAGATGCAACACACCACCCTCCTGAATGCCTAATTTGCTTCCCTTGTGAGCACTACTGCAGCCATTTTCACTCACTCCACCCCCTACTGCTTCTGATGTCGCCACTGTCGGGGCTTGTGAAGTGTTAGACTTTTGAGCGCTTTATACATAAGATTAGAATTTGATTAATTTAGCGGCTAAATTTGTTATCAGTCATACGACTGGCTGCCATAAATCTGTCCTTGACATGGCTAATTGATGTGTTTATCATGTCCACTCCTTGAGAAAAAGGATCTACTCTAGTGTAGTTAGGAGGAAATGGAGAAGGACACAGTGAGTGAGTATCTTCTCTCCAGACAGCATGCATAATTGCAGGTTGCTATGCAACTGAATATATCCTCTGCTATGAATTATCTCCCTGTCAGTCGAAAGTTAAGATAAGAAAAGATCTCCTTTGCATATGAATAAAGCAAAGTTGCAATTGCAGATAGCTGTGGTATCAATCAACTTATATATCCATATAAAAACATGGCTTGCATGATTTCACACGTGCACACAAGGATGGGAACATAATTTAGCTCTGATTGGAAGGAGCGTCTAATTTGCATCTTTATATCGTACCTTACGAGGCATCTGGATTCTCGCGAGATCATGCTTTGGTGAGAAATTATCTTGCCAGGGTTCACATGTGTTTGTGGTGTGACAATATTTGCTTTGGAACAAAAAGTGTTTTATGAGAGAAAGCTAACCACAAAGGTTGTAGAGATCGGCATGCTTTAAGCTGAATGTATGGCCCTGCGTTTGTATCTGTTTGTGTATTTTTTTGGCTTTGCAGAGGAAGATACCACTGTGAACTTGGAAATCACTTGGTGTGACTGGAGCTGTCTGGCTCCTGATGAATACATCTGGTGCTATGGGAAACACACTGAGGTCATTCCTGTTGTACATTAAAACGAACCCCATTTAACATCTTTACCTTGAGAAAGTTTGGGGCTGAATTTCTTTTGGTGCTCTCAGAGATGCGCACTTCATGGCGCATCAGCGTGTCTCCTCTAGGTCTTCACTCGTCCAACTACTGAGTACATTTATTCAACAGTTTTGTGATATGAAGCAACAGGAAATGAGTAGAGTGGCAGAGGGAAATCAAATGCACATGGCCAGAATTAAAAAGAATTAGATTGTAGCTGTGCTATATGTGCTTGGCCAAAAAAAGGATGTCATACTTGGTCATCGTTGGATGTGAAATAATTTTTATCTGCTAATTATTCACATTCCAAAGTAGCTTAAAATACTTGGTTATTTATTAGTGTGTATTTATTTGTGATGTACCTTAAATTTGAGAAGATACAGACATTTTTTAACATGTTGTATTTAAAGTGGAAATACCCAATGAATATATAATCTTATCTTGAAGTGCAAGCACACAGTCCCTCCATTTTTCAGCCACTCTGCATTGTCCAAATTGATGAAGACCGTCAGAGTCAAATAACATCCAGGTATGTTTGTGCTAGGCTATATTGGTGTTGAGAGGGTGCATTTATAACAACTGCAGAATTTGTTTGCTTTCCCTGTCACATTGAAAACACCAATTAGACTTCACTTTGATGAGGGCACCGTCAGAATACCAAAATCCTACATATATTTGTATTTCTTCCCTTAAAACAGGGCGGTCTACGCTGTTTTCAGATGGCAAATCTCCCCAGATGCATCGTGTAATCCTCCAGCTCTATACTGATCAACACATGCATTGACACTATTCAGTCACTCACTTAATAAGTAGAGTGATAAACAGCAATGTGGACATCACAGCTGTTGGCAGTACATGGTCACAGAATATGACTAAAAAACACAACAAATGTACACTGACCACTTCATTAGTTACACACTGCTAGTACTGGGTTGGACCCACTAGTGGTAATGTTAGTAAGGAATTTTCATATGATAACATCATAAATTTGCTACAGACTTGGCGGCTGGACATCCACAATGCAAAGCATCCTTTTTACCACATCCCAGATATGCTCTGCTGGATTGAGATCTAGTTACTGGGAAGGCCATTTGAGGAGAGTGAACTCACTGTCATGTTCAAGAAACCCATTTTAGATGATCGGATTTTTGTGACCTGGTCCATTATCCTCCTGGAAGCAGCCATCACAAGATGGGCACACTGTCGTCATAAAGAGATGTACATGGTCAGCAACAATACTCAGGTAGGCTGTGGAGTTTAAATAATTCTGTAAAGGGGGACCAAAATGTCAGCATGACAACAACATAGACAGCCTCAACCATTGTTACAAGGCAGGATCCATCCATGATCTCATGTTGTTTACAATAAATTTGGACCCTACCATCTGGATGTTGCAGCAGACATCAATACTCATCAGGCCACACAATATGTTTCTCATTTTGTTAACCTGTGCAAATTATAGCATCACTTCTCTGCTCTTAACTGACATAATTGGTAGTTTAGATGCTCTTCTGCAAACCTTGGTTGTACAAAGTGGTTTTTTGAGTTACTGTTGCCACCCTATCAGCTCTCTAGCATCCACAAGGCATTTTCATCCAGAGAACTGCTACTCACTGGATATTTTCCCTTTTGGGGTGGTGAGTGTACATTCCCCTGTTTTGACTGTTTTGACTCACTCAGCTTTTAAAGGAAACCATTTCACCTTACATTTTCCAAAAAAAACCCAAACAACTTTATGAACTCAAGTAAAGTCAACAACTCACAAAACAACAGAGAGAACAGCAGCCTTTGAATTTGATATCTTAATGATGGCGGTGTAAGCCTTGTTGGAGCCATCACCTGGGAGGCCAGCGGCTCATCTTGTGTTTCTGTGCTGTGATACAGCCAAGGTTTACTAGTCCTTCCCCCAAGGCAGGATGCCAGTCAATTACAAAAACTTTTCCCATCCATCTTTCTGATATTGTGTGTCAACCACAGAAGGTTTGGGTCCTAAATTTTAAATCTGTACTGTGAATTATTTGGGCTTTCACTCCTAAACTTCAGAGCATATGTCACCCTTTTGAAGAATTCCTTCCAGTAGATAGCTGCAAAGTACAAAATAGTCAGCTCAGAAATATATCCATTACTGTGCAGAAGATAGACACAATTATTATCTTTGTCCACGCAGTTGCTCAGGCCTTTTTTTTTTCCTTTTCTTTTTTTTTCTTTTTTAAGCATGTGCAGGTTGTTAGGCTTGAGGGATAGTGCTGTAAATACCTTCCAGCAGACTTTGATGAAAAGACAGGAAACTGAAACCTGCTGGCAGTCTTTATCAGAGCCCACAGCAGGCATCAGATTTTACCTGGAGACTGATGTTATGGTAATAGATACGGGGGTCCAGCCACCAGCCAGGCATTCATTCTATTGATTTTGCAGAGATATTTTCCAGAGTAATCAAAGAGCTGTGAAATCCTTACTCTGCAAGTGCTCAGAGCTTCAGGGACCACTAACAGGATTGCTTTTTCTGGTGAAGTTGAGTAAACTGATACGTCTTTCACGCTAATGTACACATACAGCCGTTGGTGCAAGTGGGGGCAAACTGCAGTCTGCCAACTTGGCGATTGGGGTCACGATCTGGGTCAGTGGACCAACTGTACATATCTGGCTTTACTGTTGAGGGGGGGGGGTATTATCTGCCTACCCTCTAACCATCATGTAGCTTTTGGGGTTAAAAATGTGATGGAAATGTAGTTTATAATATATATATATTGTTTATAAGAGTCCAAACATAAAAAATAAACTAGCCTTTTAAATTGCACAGTCACGTTGTAAGAAACTGTTTGAGTTGGTCATTTATCAGTGTAGTAGTACTTGTTTAAATCAGCTGATCTTTAGTCTTTTCTAGGTTGCATATTTTGTTTAGGAGTAATTATCCCAGTGAATCATCTTCTTTAAGTCATGTGTAATGACTTGAAATTTTTTAATTCTAAAGTACATCTTACAGAGCGCTGGCTAAACAAGATGTGTTAACATTTATTAAGAAGACTGATTAATTGCTTCCTTTATATTTTTTGCACATTCATTTCCAGGAGACTCTTTCTTTAAATGTAAATTTAAACCCATAAGAGGAATATATTGTTGGACTATTATGTGGAGACTGGCATTTTTTTTTTCTTGTCTCCTTTTTGCCACTCAGAAATCTCAGACAAATGTAACAGACATCTCTTTAGGGTATGACAAAGGCAGCTGAGCTCCAGTACAGTCAGTGAGCCAGTGTTTTCTAGTGTGATCCATGCTGGTGTGTATATATATATACCAAAATGTACCCTCTCACTTTTGACTCTTCTTTGTAAAAGGTTCCTTTTGTATGACCTTCAACTGTAAGCAACTTTAGGCCTAAAGTGCTGTGTCTGCTGTTCTGATGTGTACTTATGCTGTGTGTACAACAAAGCGTGAACAGCTGAGTAATGACATGCAACACTGTTAACAGAGTAAAACTGTGTGAGTTTAGAAGTTCTGCAGCTTCAGATAGTTTGAAATGTTGTGTTCTATGCAGACAATAGTGTATACTGTATATTATAATTAGTGAAAGCAGCTAGAGCCAGTTGATCGCATAACATGAGAGCAAAAAGAGGTGACAGAGTATTCTCTAAATTCTGCTGATTCACAGCAGTACACAAGCACCCGGGGCTCTCCTGTCATCCTTTTCTGCCTTGTTTTTGGTGATACTTTATTCTGCACTGCGCCGGTTACGGTCCAGTGAGCACGTTATTAGCTGCAGTGAGAGAGCTGAATTTCAGGCACGTGCAAGGGTTGAAGTTGGTATTGATTATCAATAATTAGGTGATTCTTAAAATGTTTTTTAATTTCTGTACAAATGAGGCTCTCCTATATTTCTCTTGGCCTAGATCTGTGTTTAAATGACTGCTTCACTTTGCTTCAATAGTTTTTATCTGAGCTGCCCTCGAGGCAATTCTGAATGTTGCTTACTAATATTTATTCTGAAGACCAGGTCTAGAAATTATGCCAAATATTTCCCGTGAACTTACAGGGCTGAACTGTGCTGAGGTAGTTGTGCCAAGATATGGAGCTAAAATGAATGAATAATATAAAATAAAGATATGTTAATAGTGTAGGGGATGAGAGATGGAAGATGAAAAACACAAATTATTTTCTACACCACACACACACACACAACCTTTTTTTTATTCTCAGTATTTAATGCCCAGTTGGATCACATTGATTGGGCCACCAGATGTGGCACTTTTATCACTGTCAGGTAGGATTTATCATGTCTTGAATTACTCCATAGCACAGAACTCCCAGCTGCAAATCGAATGCCGTTGTTTACGGTGCTTCTTGTCGGTGAGAGGTCTGATTAAAAAAAAAAAAAAAAAGACATTTGATATGTGTAATATATGCAATGCCTTGACAAACTAATGCATTAAACGTAACTGTTACTAATACTGAATTTTTATAGGGTATTTAAACACTTTTTAACCTTTAGCAGAAAAAGGAGACGATATTAAGTTTGCAAGCAAATAAGCATCTAGACCTGGTAATACAGTGTAAATGTTAAAATTATAATAGCCAAAGCTATATTTTTCATTAAAACTGAAAGGGCAAAGGCTGTTTGATTTCATTTATATCAACTGTTTTTTTCCTCTTATTAGATTATTTCTAATAATTGAAACATAACTTATTTTTCATCAAGATGAAATCTGCCAAGACTGGCAAGAATGTGAAAGCTTCACTTTGTTTTCTGCAGTCATTAAATAACAATACAGATATAACCGATAAACAAAACACAGAAACAAAATGAATGGACAACAAACAATCCACACGTCGATACATAGCAGTCCAACAGTACAACTAATTTTCTTTCCATTTTTTTTTAGTACAAGAAGAGCAAACAAATTGTTTTTCTCAATATGAAACATAAACCAAACAGATCCAAATCTTTCAAAAAGTTCAAGAAGTGTTAAATAAGTCTAAATGTTTTGGCGTGTAACACTTGGACTATTCTTTTTTTTCCAAAAACAATGTTATTAACAGGATTATAGCCAATTTCGAAAAGCAAAGTTTTTTTTTAATGTTCGTTGGTATACCTGTGATCTTCTGAAATAGAAAATAAGTAGAAATGGCTTTGAGTTTAGTGGGATTGTTTTCAACTTTGCGCATTTTCGATCCATCCACACTTTACAATACTTCACAGATGTTCTTCTGACTTTCTTTCTATTCATAAATGCCCTTACAATTGAATCCTGATTAACTGGCTTATTTAAGCCTCCGGCATCTCAGGGTGAGAATACTACACCAACGCCTCTAGATACAGCTGGACCAGGCCCATAATAATAATGCCATTACACATGCCTGTGTAGTCTACAGTGTCCTAGGTCTGCATTTAAAAAGCATTGGATCCTCTAAAATTAAATATTTGAGTGGAACTCCCTGTGGTCATGGAGAAAGTCTCTCTAAAGTGCCTCTCATCTGAACTCTTGTGTAATTGCTGTCCAGTCATTACACGAAGATTTCCAGAGTTATCAAGATATGAACTGAACGATTTGAGGGTAATGTTACAGGGAGGTATGTGCTCAGGACCCCTTATTTATATTTTATGGTCTGAGACAGGACGCTAGGGTTAACCTCATCATGCAGACACGCCATTATTGCTTCTCATCTTCTGTGCCATTGATTGCTCTCAGCCAGTACCCCCATCATCAGCCCTAAATACCTGTAACAACCACATATGAACTGATGGATTTTCTGCAATTACACCTGAATGCAATTTTGTCATGATGTTCGAGCATAGTCCCTGAAATAGAATTCATCATACCCCATTAGGATTTAAACCTCTGTATATAAAACGTGTTAATATAATATAATTTTTAGTACTATTAATAATAATAATGAATAAAAAGCATGTGAGAAGGAAAGAAAGTAACATTGACAGATTGCAGACAATATAATAATATTAGTAATATTTACATTTAGATCCATCTGTCCTTGACTTGACTACTGTTGAATTTGGGACACAAATATTAAAAGCATTTCTTATCTGAGTGAACAGTTTCTTTCCAGGGAAAATGTATCTTATTGTTCATTTTTAGGGTATGTAATGGAGTCTTTACACTACAACCTAATTCTCCAGTATGCGATAACATTAATGCTGATAATAAATAGGTAGGTAGATACAGTAGATAGATGTAGCAGTTTATTATTGCAGAATGTGACTTACCCACTGACTAAAAAAAAACCCCATATACTAAATGGCCACTTCATTAATCACACCTCACTTATCCTGGGTGGCGTCATAATTCTTGATGGCACAGGTTCGGTTAGGTGTTGGAAACGTTCCTCACAGACTTTGGTTCACATTGACAATATTTGCACTGCGATGATGACATGATGCACATGTTCCTTTCCACCACATCTAAAATGTACTCTATTGGATTGAGATCTGGGGGCCGTGGAGGCCATTTGAGTTCAATGAAGTCATTGTAATATTCAAGAATCCAGTTTGAGACGAGCTGATGCTTCCCCCCTATAAGTAGTCATCACAAGTTGGGCACTCTGTGGTCATAAAGGGATGGACATGATCAGCAACAATATTCTGGTGGGTTGTGGAGTTTAAAAAATGCTCAGTCGGAACTGAGGAGACCAAAATGTGACCGCTACAAAAACACCATCCGCCTGAACTGTTGCTACAGGGCAGGATGGATCCATGCTTTCATGTTGTCAATGCCAAATGTATTTATACCATCACACTGACACTGCAGACAGGTGTATTCAGTAACAGCGATCATGAACAATGCAGTCCTCATATTGATGTTACATTGACATGTACCGTCCACCTTGAGAGGCTAAGCAAAGGCCCCCATGATTGATACATTGAAGCTCCAGCATTACCACAACCATCACTGAACCCAGCAGTGGATGACCCGGCTTGTAGTGCCTCAAATCTGATAAATCGTTGATATAACAGGGATGCACCGTCAACATGTTGGTGCCAGATATCACAGGATACCCACCAGAGGTCCTCTTTCCACTCCCTAAAGTGCCACAGCTATTTTGTCAGTATGAGAGAAACCTACACAATATTGGGCAGCTGTTTTTGTGTTTCTGGTGATGGGTGTGTGGGTAATGTTGAATATACATTTTGTATTTAAAGGGAGTGGACCACTCTGCTTTCCTTAACGCCACACATTTTTAAAAATTTAAACCTATGTAAACTTTGTATTTCTTTATTAGGATGTTCAGCATTTGCTGTGTAGTCAGTTTTGTAATTCTACCCAATGTGCCAAATAATTAAGTTGGGAAAGGCTTCTTTCTACGAGTCCATATAGAACTAAAAGTGTGTGTGTGTGTGTGTGTGTGTGTGTGTGTGTGTGTGGCATATGGGCATATAACGGCCCCTCCCTTTCATAAGCTGCTTACAGAACAACAATGGGTTTTGTTTGCATTGCAGATGAGTGGGCCTCCGAGGACACAATTTAATGAACATGTAGGTCATTTTTGATATGCTGTATACAGTAGTATTAATTGTTGAGCTTGCTACACAAACTCCAGCTGAGATTATTGTGGTTTCTAAGTGAAGAGGGTACATATGGGGGTTAAGTACTCTAACAGCATAACAGGGAGTGAGTGCGGATAGACAAAGAAGCCGTTTAAAGCTGTCTCCTTGCATTTGTGCAAATGTTAATGAAGCATTGGGCCCTCAATGGAATCTGTCATCAGACAATCCGCTTTCCAACATGAGATTTGCTGAATGACGGAGGCAACTACAGCATTATACAGAAAATGCAGATGGAAAAGGCATCTTTTTTTTTTAACATTAATTTTATTCTCTTTTTTTCCACTTTGCAGCAGTCTCGTGGCAGTTGAGCAGAAGCATTTTAGAGGATGGACATTATGTTAAGCCATCATGATTCTGAACTTTTAATTGTTTATAACCAGTGAATGGTAATATCTCTATTTTATTATTTATTTTTAATACGCTGTTGTGCCAAAAAACATTTTGCTTTTTCAAGATCAGCTCTATAAATTCTCTCTAGGCTCCTCTTCTTCAGGTGTTTCTTATATCTGATTATTTCTTCATTTCTATTCTTGTTATTTCAGTTATTACATTGTCATACTGTATACCACATATAATGTCTAAGGCAGGACAGGCAGGAGGAAAAAAGTCATATAATATCATTTATAAATAATAAAAAGAAAGTATTATTATTATTTATTTATTTATTTTTGCTACAGTCCCACAGCGTTATATCAACATATCAAGTCTGGTTCAGTGTTCGAGTTATTCAGTAACAAAGATCATAGCCTCCTGGTCAAACACATCTATTTAGCTGTCTCATTACTTTTGAATTATGATAAGAGATGAGCATCTGTGGGGCACCAGACACCAATCATGTGGCCATAAATGTGCCATAATTGTGCTTGATTGCAGAACTTTTTGTTAATGGGTGGTGCATGTATCCTCAGATCAATACAATGGCAGACAGTAATGGTTTGGGTGGGAGGAGTTTGCCAAGAGGGCAAAGCTCTCTTGGGAAAGACGGTAAGTGGAGACTTGCCAGAGTTTCTTTGTATCCTCTCTGTTGTTTTACTTCTATTTCCCTGCCCCTACCTCTCCCACCCCCCACCACCACCTTGGCTTTATAATGAAGCCTAAGACAGTTGGGAAGCACTAATGTCCAATCCCACCCACTGCTCCATCCCCACTCCCTAATGCACATTCCCAGACCAGACCACAATTAAAATTTCAGAAGAAATTTCAGCCCTCCTTTATTATTTAAAGCATCAAAAGCTCCTGCTTCTGCATTTAGGGACCGAGGGAAGACAAAAGAGGGTGTGGCCTTGTGTTTTTTACCTGAGAATGATTTGATAACATTAAAAGAGAGCCAATTAAGACATTTTTAAATTTGTCTGCAAGCTTGAAATCAGCAAGTCCTTTGCTGATTTGCGGGGTCTTGTGATTGACACAGCTAATTAAATGGCATAACAGAATGTGCCAACAGGTGCAGAAAGGTAACACAAAAACACAGACTAAACCTACATTTGGATTTGATTTCTTTACTTCAAAACCAGCTGTGCTGAATTGTTGCTTCTAGTCTTTACTTAGAGTTTCTTGGAATTTCTGGATGTTTTTAAGGGATGTGGAAATTTTCTTGCATGCAGGGTGTTGCGGGTATTGAAAGCCATGCTTTTCAGAATCCTGCAGTCACAGGGCAACCATCTTATCAGCCACTATGACCCCTTGTGGATAAGAAATGCTCCTTTTGCGTTTTGGGCGAGGAAGAAATGTGACTTTGCCTCGCTGTCTTCATGCCTCCTGTTTTTTATGTAGGTCTGAATGGGCATCAGGTGCCGTGCGGGACTCACAGATCAGAGTTTTCCTTTGTTGTTTTTCTGGCATAATCACGCAGATTTCTGCTGTGTGTTGTGGATGGCAGTCCCTTTGTTTTTGCTCCATCCGGGGAGATGTGCTCATGCATATAATGTATAACAAATCACAGCTCCCGTTAAAGTGCCATCATCCGCATCCTCCTACAGCGTCTGCTTTGTAATGCACTTTGTATGTTACGTAGTATGCACATATATCGCTTCATCATTTAGCAGAGCACCTACTGCCTGGTTCTCTGTAAAGAGTAATAATACCTCAGAGCAGCTGTCCTAAATCACCCTCTGACATTTTATTGAATCACAACTGAATGCACATAAGCCATGAGCCTTAGTAGCTTGAGAGTAAGATCATAGAAATGGAGAAAAACAGACCAGGAGCCATCACAGGAGCACAGACGGCATACCAAACCACCGGCACGAGATTAGAACAACTGCTGTGGAAAAACCATGTAACCGACTAAAAAGACAAGAGTGTGTTTACTAGCTCAGTGGATTCTTCATGTGAATCGGTCACATATTGCTGGCTTTAGTCTGATTGACTCATTAGATACACTCATTTCCCAGGGTTAAAGTTCAGCCTCGCATGTTCAGATGACCGAGTTTGGTTATTAGTAAAATGTCACACTCACGAGGACGTGGATGAGTTGAAGTAGTCACGGTTACACCTGGCCTCAGTGCAACATGGCTCACCACATGAAGAAGCTATATTAAGCCAGTGTCACTCCACCGTACAGTCTCTGGCCTTGCTCCTACAGTATATGCGAGAGGCCAGCCATGCTGTAGGTGTTGGTTAAAGTAGGCCATTCCACCTTATTGCACTCTGTTGGTAGTGAGGAGATATGTGGAGCAAAAAATTACAGATATGAGTGACTGGTATACATTTATGATAGAGTAACTTACAATGCTGTGGTTTCTTGTATGTTGTTTTTTTTTTTTAGTCTGGTAGCGGTTCTAACCAAAGGATGCTGTGTTCTTCACCTGGAGTTAAAAGAGAAACTTTACTTTCAGTTTAAACGGGAAAAAAAACCTTTTTATGTTGCATTAATATTTTAGCTTATTACCTTAAAACCTCTGAATTGGCACCTTCAGGATCCACTGATGAGTGGCGGGTTGTTAGTCTGTGACACACCAGGGGAAGTCCAGCGAACAAAGACTGTCAAAAGTGTGGTGGATTTAACACGGTTAGCTGTGGCTATTGTTGGTTTGGCATTATTACCAAGAGCTGACACACTTACTTTGACACTTTCAAATATTGAGAGACTTCTTTTTTGAGAATAATGTGTGGCCACCTTAACCTCCCAGTGCATTCAGGTAAGTTTACTGGGTTTATTGAAGTACAGGTGTCTGAGTCGGACGTCTTACACTCATTTCTTTCTTTTTTGATTTTACTTTTAATTTAAGGTAAAACAAGGTATATGGCATTAGGAACAATTTCAATTTAACCATACAAATCTCTACAGTACAACCCAAAAGAGACATAAGGAAACAAAATATGTATTTTTTAAAAATGGAAAAACACAAAAACTCAAGTAAAAGCTGCAACTAGTAAAGCTGAGGGGTAATTAGACTACACATCTCACTCTAATTCGAAAAAATGAACTCTACTGGGATAAGAAATGTAATCATCCTTTACAGCATTCATCAAATGTATCCCTCTTAACTCTAAAATCAAAAGTGAGTTTTTCCTTTTACAAAAATAATTTATCACACTGAGTCTGTCAACTAGTGTGGGTGGCTTCTGACTCAGCCATTTTCTGATTGCAACCAGCAGTATTTTAACAATGTTAGGGAGGACTTTAAACAGCTGTGGCATCGTTCCCAAATACAAGATTTAAAGACAGACTTTTTCTATACTGTCTTTTTCATCCTTTAATGGAAAATTCCAAGACATTTCCAAAATGTATGGTATTCATCTGCCTTTTAAGCTCTGGCTGATATTTTGCCAAAAGAGTGTGTTTCTTTGCACTGGGTTTCACTTTTTCCAACTCCTCCACTGCAATTACAAACTTTAGTCCACTTTACTATTTGTCTTTTCTATAGGATATATATATGTATATATAGATATATATATAGATATATATATATATAGATAGATAGATAGAGATATAGAGATGTATATCATTAGCCACCCAGGAGATAAGTAAGGCACATTAGAACAATTAGGTTTATCCACCGTAAACCAGGTATTGAAGGAGAGATCCACCCAATGATTAGGATTTTTTCTGATCTTTTTGTTCATTGTTTCTTATAATAGCTTGTCTTGTGCTCACTCCAACTCCATATTTTAATTTCTCAACTTTGCTAGGGTAGCTTTGCCTGTTTCAAATATCCAAAGACTTCCTTATTTACCACATACTGCTACTTGTGTTAAGATCTTTGGCATTAAGCCAGCTTTCTTCTGATTGGCTGTCACTTATAGGCAGAAGTTTTGAAGCACAGGTGGGCGGAGTTTCCCTGCTCACATTCCATTAGTTTTCTTTCAGTTTTTCTATTGTAGTCTAGTTACTTGACTTGGACTACGTTGAACTTCACAGAAACTCCACAATTTTCTTTTTCTGTGTTGTTATAGAAAAGAATCACAATTCAAATGCTAGTTTTATTTAGGAAAATATAGTCTGTGTCAGAATGAAAGTGCAGACATGCCACAGGTAGAAGGCTTCAATTTAGCTTACTTTACTTTTAATGTGGTTGCACCGAGGAATGTTTTTATCATCTCAAAGGTTGTTTCATTTGAATAGTTACAAACGCTCCCGCAACTTGACGTGAAGGAGTTAAGAGATGAACTTTCAACCTGCGATTCGAAAAATAGACCTCTAGCTTAATTATTCATCTCTGAAAAAGAGTCATTACACCACAGATTCTTAAAAAGTCAACGTGCTGAGTCCCTTGGATATTAAAAGGAGAGACTTGAGCACTCAGTTTGGTGCATGACCCCACAAGAAGAAGAGCCTTGCTGCAGAGCTTTTAGTTATTTTCATACCTGACTAACAATATCACCAGCACTTGTCCCACCATCACCTTGGTTAGCTTTAAGCACATTGCCCACTGATTGCACTAATCCAATCAGATAGATCAGGTGTGCCAGCTGTCACACCGAGACACTTGGCAGTAGCACAGGAGAAAAGCAGGCTGTGTAACAGCCGGTGAGCAGCCATGCAGAGCGGATGTGTCCTGTTAAATAATCCATTAAGACTTTTTTTCTCTTTTTTTAAACTCCACCAGCCTCTTTAGTTGCATCCACATTAAACTAACAGTTCAGCAGTTTTCTTTTATTTTTTCTTATATAATTTTTCACAATAGCCCTCCCTTTTCCCCTGCTGTACGAGAAGGCAGGATGGCCTTGTGGAATCACAAGTAGCACATTCGGAGCCTTGCACTCACTGAAAATGTTGTCCACTACAATGCAATGCCACTATTTCTGCCTATTGTTACTGTGTCCTCAAACGAGAAGGGAATCCCAGCGCTGAATGCCTTGATTACCGCCCACCCCCGACTAACTGTATTGTGTTTTCAACAATGGGATTATGAAGCCTAACAAAGAGAATGTCGACTCATATTACAAAAGGATCAAAAATACCTTTGCTGCCGTTATTGTACCACAGCATATGTGCATAGAAGAGGTTTTTCATTTAACTTGAGACTCTTATCTTACATGATGCTACTTTGCTCTGTGGGGAAAGACCACAGGTAACTAGAGTAACAAAGTAAAAAATACATTTAAAAAAAGCAATACTTTCCCAGTTTTAAGAAAATTTCTGTATCATAGGTTTATAAATATATATATATTTGATATGTAAACTGCTATTTCTGATTAGATATAATAATTAACTTCCTTTACTTATAGTGAGACAGTGATTGAAGTTCATGTGATATGTTATTGAATATGCACTAATAGGAATAGAGGCAATGTCTGGGAAAAAAGAGACGCCAAAATCTGTATTTTTCACATTTCCTCATCACAAATATACAAGAGCATTGGTTCATTGTTTATATTAATATTTTTTAATGCACAATTTAGTGTTTCCCCTCTAGACAAAACCCCGACTACATCACTTCAACTGTAGTACAATCAATATGTGTATATACACGTATATATTTTTAGTTTATATCTGAAAGTCACATCCAGTTTTTTCCTTCAGAGGCGGTTTATTATACTTTAATGTTCATTATAACACGAACATATGGATTTATCCTGCCTGAAGGGAAATTGGCTTGCTAGGTGAAGTCATTTAGTGTATACTCATGCCTGTTATCTTGTCCACTTGGTGGAAACTGCACTCGGGTTTGATAGCATCCTGAGAATTGCCACAGGCACTGTGAATATGTGCACACTTCACTTTTTCCCATGTCTAAAAAAGCATTGTTCAGGTTCCCCTTTCCCCTTGCCACACTTCTTTGAACTTCAAATGACACGATTTCTCTCCGAGTCCGACTGCTTGATAGTTACTCGGTTGGACAGATAGATAGTATGAAGGGTGGTGACGAGTGAGCAATTCGTGAATGTGCATGAAATAAAATAAACAACCAAAAATTGGGACAGAGAGCGTATTCGCCTGCGGGCGCACTGTGACTCTGACTACCTTCCTCTCGCCAAACCGCTTTACCCTAAAGGTGAAACCCACAAGGACATCTGGATACAGGGGCAGCAAGTGTTTTTCAGTGTCTGTGTGCATCACAGAAAGAATGCCAATACTATCATTTAGTTTCAAAGGTGATAGTAGTATAGTGCCATCATTTTTTTATCAAACCCAAAACTCTTCTCACTCCCAGACTAATGGCACCCTTTTTATGGTTTGTATTCCCCTTATGTCAGGGTGACCCACCAGATTAATTTAACGGAACACAAACTTTAGGATGCGTTTCCACCCTTTAATGAAGAATTTATTCACAAGATGCATCATTACTGAACAAGTAAGTTAATAATATGTGTGAAAAGGGGCCAGCTGCTATGTCGGTCTCATTCTAATTCGGTCATGTGCACACCTCGCCTGCGCGTCTGCTTTTGTCATGCATACTTCCAGGTCAGCCTAGCGCATGCAGCGGCCGTGCACTGAGCTGTCCAGGTTGTCCAGCATCTTCAGCTGGGAAGGTCTGTCCCTTAATCCCTTGTCCTGTGTTAATGGTCCACCCTCGGGGCCCCGGGGCAGCAGTCTGAGACGGAGGATGAGTGAGCAGCGAACTTCAGAGAAGAGACTGATGTAAATGTGAAGAAATAGGGTGTATGGATGAGAGAACAAAAAAGTCAAAGAACGGCCTATAAAAAAACAGAAAAGCAGGGGAGGGAGGGAGTGGAGCGCTGGACAGGCGCTTTCTCCTACCTCATGGGAATGCAGGAACTCAACCCTAGTGAGTAAACTAGAGGGCTGCTCCAACATGTCAAAACAAGATCACAAAACTTATTTGATCATGGGTAAGATGAAGACGTGATGTCCCACTTGGTTGGAGTGTGATGTCTTATCCCGGGCTTTTATTTTTAACAGAAAAATGTACTGCTGCCTCTCTAGGCCTCTGTGTGTGGCAGCGTGCTCTGTGAGATGTCGTTTCGAGTTACGCGTCACGCTGGATGTCCGTATAGCAGAAGTATCGCCCTGAAATGGTCTAAAATGACTTTAAAGCACTTGTAGCTGCTGACTAACCAGGCCCAGGGGAATGTGTTAATGTTAGTAATGACTATTGTGTCTGGAGTGGGTCGTCAATCTGTGCACTTTACAGCAAACATTTGCAATCTCCGCTGGAGTTATGCACCTCAGTACTGTATTAAATACTGTATAATGAGCAGATGTGTTTTTGCAAAGAGAAAAGAGACGTCTGTTTCCATTTCCTGTCCACTGAGTTTGTAGTAAAATCTACATCCCATCTGTTTCATTAAGCACGGTTTTAATTTAACATCTGTCATTCTTTTTACGTGCCTCCGCTGTGATACATGGGAGGCAGATTACATTTTCTCTGTATCTGTATTTCTTTGAAAAGGGACAGCCCAGAGCTGGTGGAACTTTTTAATTCGATCACCAGAATAGCTGATTATAGCGCTTGCCCATTAACTGTTACTAATGATGAATAACTGTTTAATAACCTAACGCTTTTATGATATTAACGTTTATTTGTATAGCACCTATTAAAGTGCTTGGCAGTAACAAATTGTACACGCAGGAAAACACACAGTGATATATGAATAAACAGGCCGACATAAGGCATAAAAAGGAAGTAAACACCAGAGATGAAACAGAAAATGCAAAAAGTGCAACATCAAGGAGAATTTTTAGTGTTAATTTAAAATAACATAAAAATGAAGAAACAAATTGTTTACGTTCATACAGCTCCATCAGTAATGCTACTTTTACATTATTTCTTATTTATTATATCAGTATTACTAGCCCAGTATTCCTAGGACAGGCGCGTCCAACTCCAGGCCTCAAGGGCCGGTGTCCTGCAGGTTTTAGATCTCACCCTGGGTCAACACACCTGAATCAAATGATTAGTTCATTACCAGGCCTCTGGAGAACTTCAAGACATGTTGAGGAGGTAATTTAGCCATTTAAATCAGCTGTGATGGATCAAGGACACATCTAAAACCTGCAGGGCACCGGCCCTTGAGGCCTGGAGTTGGACACCCCTGGTATAGGATAACCTCCCTAATCAGTGCATTTATTTATTTATTAGTTTATTATGTGTATTGAATTATTATTGTAGTTGCATTATTAATTTTTATATTGTGTATTCTTAAGGCTTTTTTTGGTCCATGCTAGCCTTCTAGCATTTCCTCGTAGCTCGACAGGTTTTGTTACTCTACAAATGATTTCGTTGAGTTAAAAATAGGTGCTCATTTTCTGTCTCACGCTAAGGCACGTGCTACTTGTAGAGCATTTATCACCTGTACTGGCAATATTGTTGCCATTGGTCATGTGACCTAGTTGATTTAATAGTGTATACTTTATACTTTCTTGATCCCCGTGGGGAAATTCCTCTCTGCATTTAACCCATTCACTCTGCCATTGGGCACCCGGGGAGCAGTGTGTAGGGACGGTACCTTACTCAGGGGTACCTCAGGGTAGTCGTTCAGGGGAATCGAACACCTGACCTTCCGATCACGGGGCCAACACTTTACCTACTGAGCTATCCCTGCCCCTGAGCTATCCCTGATTTAAGATGGCACCACCCTGTGTTTCATTATCTGATTAAGAGCAGGGCATACATACATACTACATAGAACTCAGTATTGCCACTAGAGAAAACACATATTAATTTACTTTTTTATGATAGCAGAAAAACACCTTTTGTTTTTGGCTGTTTAAAGTTCTCTCGATCCTCCCAAGCCATTTATAAATTTTGAAAAGTAGAGTTAAATTTGAGCGACAGGCAGACAGACACACACACAAAACGAGGGCCCCACAACTTTTCAGAAAGCTCAAATGTCATAGTTCATCATTGAAAATCATTGAAGCATTCTACGATATTGTAGGTTCTTCACTTTACAAAAGTGCCTTGGGATCCCTTTTGTTATGACCTGACACTCGATATGTATAAAACTGAATAGAACTAAAAAATTAACTGAAAGTAGAAGAATGTAAGAACATAGTATATTATTTTGAAAGGTCAACCCTGTGTGCGTATCTGAAAAGTCACTCTTGAACTATCTTTAGTGTTTAAGCTGTGATAAAGCTGTGGAAAATAAATACTCCTTATACCACTTTTTTCATTAATTTGTAGGTGATATACGTGACGTCTCTAAAAGAGTAGGATGAAACGCAAGAGAAGAAAACAACCTTGCCCTACTTACAGCAGTCTCCTGTATTGAAATGAATGTGTGCGTCTGGTTATCACGCATGACAGATGCTGTGCCATATGGGTACATACAGTCTTAGTATTATGGGGTGTCTCTATTGTACAGTGCACTCACTGTAGAAGAAAAGGACAAATGCATTGTAGAATCACATAACGGATTCATTTTAGTCTCGCTCAGGTTTTGTAGAATTGCAGCTTGAAGCTTTTTCATGTATTTTTCAAGCAACCGAGAGCACGCACACACACAGTGGTTTATCCACTACACAGATGCTGCACAGGAAGATGCCTGCTGTCATTTTAACCTGTTGTCTACATGCCCTCACAGGCTCCACCACATTGATTTGAAACACACAGAAAGCTGCAGCTAGAGCATCAAGGGCAAGAGTCAATGCACCTTCAATCCAGAAAATTAAGACTGGGAAAAGTGAGAATCGTTGAAACCTTTAAGAAAGTGTAGATTAAAGTGCTGGCATGGAGATGGAAGAGGAGAGGATCAGGGTTGAAGAGCAGGTGAGGAGATAGTGGAACCCACTTTATGGGGATTTCATCAGGATGACTGTCAGAAGAATAAAGGCCTTGCTGATCTCAGCCAGATAAATTAGTTCTTTGTGAAGGTTTTTCTAACAGTGAACTCAGTAGCAGGCGCATTAAAAAGTCCACAGAAAATATACTGAGGTCCAGCATCAAAAACCCTTCAAGAGCTCACACAGTAAACAAATACCATGTGTTTTTGTCTGTGCAGTTAAGTTAACCTCTGAGGTGAGAACGTCCTAATTTGACATGAAAGATCTCAGATGAGAAACGGGAGAATAGAGGTGGTTTCTTATTCTCCAGCCTCAGGAGTCTACAGTCAGTCAAAGCAACTCTGTAAACAGAAATATTGAATTTGTATACCAGTCCGAGAATACGCGCATCTCCACTGTTGATCTAAATGAGGCCTCTGTCATGTAAAAATAAATCATATTAAATGTACGGAATATATTTTAATTTTGACAGGGTTCAATTTTCCAGCTATGGGCAGTATCACAGGGCAGAGGTGTGTGCTTACACCTTCAATGTCTATCAATTTGTATATTTCTGTTAGTATCCCTTCTTTTCATATATTCATATTATGCATAATACATCCATGCTTGTATGTTATGTGAGGTTTGGCAGGGTAGTGTATTGCCAGAAATATGACGAGCTGTTACTGGAAATGACATTTGTAATGACTGGCTGCAATTTTTTGCTCTAGCTACTGCATTTTTTAAAAATAACTTTAGATCAGACCACACATAATAATAAATTCTTTTACAGCAAATATGACAATTTGACTAACACTACAAAACACATGTAATGTGATGTGTGGTGGGGACTTGCCACAGCTAACATTGCCATCATCACTACAGAATAAGTTGGTAAGTAAGAACAAGTTCCAGCATATCTCAAAGCTCTAGTCTCAGCCAACAGATTTGTTGTTTGTGTGCTACTCAACAATTAGTTTAGCTTTTCACCTGCTGCTTTACTTTGGCACTAAAACTAGTTGGTGGTTGGAGTTTAACATTAACATGCAAGTGAAAAGTGATACTGAAGGTTTCCCCTTTATGTTTCAATTTGGCTTGTTGGAAGTGAGGCCGATCTTACCAATGCCATAAGCAGGTAGCATCAGCCCCAAACAACACAATGTCTGCATCTCTTGGATGCTAATGACTTTAATAAAGGGGAGTATTGATGCCCTGGGACTGATAATGGGCTGATCAGGTTGCAAATGCATACAATGATGGTCTAGACAGTTGTATTGATTAAAATGTAGCCATTTCCACTATTCAGATTTGTACAAAACAATGGACTAAGTAGAATAAGCTTGTTTTTTTTTAAATTAACTAATTAGCTTCTTTGCCTTTAGTTAGTTACTTAGGCATTTTTTCTGTTTCGCCCGGTTAAATCAATAGTTAGTCTTGGTTCTGAGTAACATCAGATGATCTGTAACATAATTACAGATCCAACTGAAACAATCAGTTTGTGGGAAAAGCAAAAACAGGCTTGTTCTTTGCTAGAACACAAGTTATGTTTAATGGTACTAAACTGCTCTGGGAATATTAGCTTCTCCAGCCAAAGGACTGATAAGATTATACTGCATCGAAGCATTTGTTGTCCATCTGTCGACTCATGGGTCGCAAGAATCACTGATCCTCCTACAATATTTTCTAGTGCAAATGCAATACTTATGCAAACACATTTGCACATGCATATATTGCCAGATACAAATGGAAAAATATAAGTGAACACAGAAAACATTGATTAAGAGGACTTTACCATTAAGGAGACACATACCACCAACAACAACCTGAGGACATCAGGGGACAAACAGAGGTACAGACATAACAGCAAATGGACTGGAACAGCAAGTGGGCTGGAAAGGCCAGAGAATAACGGATGGATTTTTAGTCTAGACTTAAAAGCAGAGATGCAGGGAGCTCTTATTATGTCAAGTAGTAACTGATTTAAAAAAAAAAAAAAAAAAAAAAAAAAGGAAAAGCTG
>VUQG01014620.1:0-35000 GCA_015106755.1 Etia nguti
ACCCCCACGGATTCTCCCGGGGGCCTCCCACTCATTGATGGTGGCTGGGATCGCGGCACGGCGGAAAAGGGCTGTGTTTTTACCATCAGCGTGACAGCGCCGTGCCGCCTTTGCAGTTTTAAGGCCCGGGGAAACGAGCCCGCCAGCGCTCTGTAGCGGCCGCGACCGCTGGCGATAAGGAAAGGCTGCTCTTCATAGAGGACTCACGCTCGGGGAGACGTTTTCTGGTTGACTCCGGCTCCCAGAAGAGCCTCTGGAACTCTCGTGTTGTCTTTGCATACCTCCACAATGGTATATTGTTTAATCTTAAAAAAAATTGGAGATTTCCCGCGTACCACCAGAGAGAGCCCAAGTACCACTAGTGGTACACGTACCACAGTTTGAGAAAGACTGGTTTAGAGTAAAATGTCAGTCATATATATTTAATCTCTGTAGTATTCTGTATAGAGCTATTTCTTCTATTTTGTAACTTTGTAAAATATTGTATTATTTAATTTAGTTCAGTCTGTTACTGTTTTATTGTCTTGGAGCAACTGTAACCACATAACTTCCTTAGGGATTAATAAAGTATTCTGTATGACTTCAGCAGTCTCTCACACTGTTGTGGAGGCCCACTTTACTTTAGTTTGCAGGTGTTCATTTATAAATCGCAAGTTTTAAGGTCTGACACAGCATTTTAGTAAGTTTGAAGTCTGGACTTTGACCGGGTCATTGCAACTCCTTGATTATTTTCTCTTTCAGCCATTCTGTTGTAGATTTGATCCTGTGCTTGGTTTCAAAGACCTGTCGCTTGACAGCTAAAGCTTGGCCCATTTTGGTATGCAGAGGAGTTCAGCGTCAACTCAGTAACTGCAAAGTGCCCAGGTCCTGTGTGGCTGCCAAACAAACCCAAATCATCACCCCTCCACCACCGCTGTGTTTGACAGTTGGTGTGAGGTGTTTGTGCTAATGTGCTGTTTAGTTTTCGTCCAACATGGCTCCGTACATCATGGCCATATATCTTCACTTCGCCACTTTATCAGTGTTTGTCCAAAGGACATTGTTCCAGAAATGTTGTGGTTTGTTCAGGTGGAATTTTACAAACGTACACCATGCTGCTGTGTTCTTTTTAGAACAAAAAGATACTTCTCCTGACAACCCTTCCAAACAAGCCATACGTCTTTAGGCTTTTTCTAATTGTACTTTCATGAACTTTTACTTTTTACATGCCAGCTGAGACCTGTAGAGTCTCAGTCTGCAGCTCTTTTTCTTTTGCAGTTTCTCTGAGCATTGCATGTTTTGACCTAGCGGTGGCATTGCTACGATGTTCACTCCAGAGAAGACTGGGAACTGTCTGGAATAGGGTTGGGCGATATGTAAAAGTTTTCCAACCGACAATTGTCAGTGCAATAATCGACGATGGGCGATATATTCGTGCATGTGCAGACTTTTTAATGGGCGGAGCAATGTAATCATGCACGGACTGATTTGCGCGTTTACAACATAGAAGAAGTCCAAACACGGACGAACTAATTTCCCCCAGAAAATTAGGGCTGTCAGCATTAACGCGCTAATGCAGCGTTAACGCGGCGTAAACGCGGTCATCATGATTAACGCAATTAAAATTTTTAACACGGGGCGCACTCTGAGGAGGGTGCATTTGCTCGCAGATGAAAGAGGGTGCTGTTAAAACACGCTTTTATTTTTTTTTCTGTTGACTGCTTCTATTAGCTCCATCATTATTAGCAAACTTACTCATGGGAAAATAAATGAATAAATCGCCCTTGTAAAAACGATCAATAGTCGATGTATTCGTCCAATCGCCCAACCCTAGTCTGGAATGTTTTCCACCTGTGAATAATCTTTCTGACTGTAGAAGGATGGACTGGAAATTGGTTGGAAATTGACTTGCAATCCTTCCCAGACCATTGGGCAGCAACAATTGCTCATGTGAGATCACTGCTGATGGCATTGTGTTAACACACAGCCGGAACCCTCCAGACCACTAAACTGCCAAAACGTCTGGTTTAAAAAAGGTGCTCACACTTGCTCAGGATCATTTAATCATTAGCAAGCACATTCTGTTAACAGCAGTTGGCTGCGACTTATCATCTTAATTGCTATAGAAACAGACACTGATTTTATATTTTGGCATAATTAATAATAATAAAAATGATAATAATAGCACAGTCTAGTATATCTTTTGCTGTTGTGCATCTGAGGTTGCAGTTACCTAACTGTAAAACCTGCTACAGACCACTTTTTTGTTTGTTTTTCTGATGTACTGATATGTGAAATCCTCGATTTGAAAGAATGCATACTTTATTTATTTATTTTTACCATGACTGTAGACACATGTATGGGTGGGTTAAATGTTAGCCTGTGCATGAGATTATTCTAGATAAATTAGAGAATCTAGATACCCATTCAAGAGCAGTGTAACTGAATTATTGCAGGTAAATGTTGGCAGCCCTATCCCTCCTGCAATAAATTACTTCTGTTCACTATTCTCTGGTGTAAACCCTGAACTTGTTGTGATTATCTTATTCAAAAAGTATCCTTTTTTCAGATAAAAACTGTGTGGTTTCAAGACTAATACTACTGTGTACTAAGGGCACGCAAGCTGAACCAAAAGACAGTCCAACGATGGACTCTGTGTTTCATTCAGTATTAAAAGTGCTTCATATGATGGGCAGAACAAATAACTTGCAGTTTCAGGCTCTGCCCAACATACCACAACAGTAACACATTCAAGAGCAGTGCATTAAATGAAAACTCTGCTGCTCACGCACATCTGCATCACTGGGAGAGGATTGCGGTGGGACAAATCAGGTGTAACAAACACTGACTGAGATTATGTGCAACCTAAATTGAATTTACATATCCTGCAACAGAAAAAAAAAGTGTTTTGCTTACTTTCAAAGTGATGTATTTTTAATTAAAGCCCCGATAACAGCAGAGTTTTATTAGCAAGTCAAATGAAGTCAGCTAGGTGAGAGGTGTTTTATTAGCAGCCAGGCATATTGGATTACTTCAACAGGATAGATAAAAAATTTAAATAAAATGACATACCTGTGGGTGGGAGGGGATGATAAGTGTTATAATTAACTTTTGGATTTGATAAGGCTTTTTTCACAAACACTGTTTTACCTGTTTTTTTATTCATTTATTTTTATATATTGCATTTGCAACAAGAGCAGTAGGTTTTTGGTAGGTAATAAAACTAAGACAAAGAGGACTCTTCCTTTGGTCTCATGGATCAGGCAACGGTTCATCCCTCAGGGGCAGTTTGTTCCCAATCATACAGCTAGTATTTTTCAAAGTTCATGGGCTTATTAGATTTGTACCATGTAACACATAAACCTAGCAGGACCAGTACTGGTGCAACAACTTTTTCATGGGTCACATATGCACATAAGAAAGTCTTTGATAATATGGCTCTTTCAGATCAGTGCTCCGATACGGAGCATGGTGGCACTGTCAGGAATAATTGTGCATTCACATGACTTCGGATGATTCCATTTCCAATATTGGCAAATTGTCTGTGACAGTATGAAGTTTTTTCATACTCTGAAAAAAAACTCTTGAGGGTTCGTTCACCAGTCAGGACCTATTTTTTTCTGATTATTCTGACACCCAAGTAAAACCTTTTAGGTGTAACCGGCAAAAAATGTTTTGGTAGCTCGTTTATACTTCAGTTCTACGCACGCATTAGCCTGTTATCTGGTAAAATTGTCAACTTGTCTGACAGGGCATCCACTCAGAATTTCTTCAGAAGAGAGGATTTGGTTCTTCTAAACCAACATGTCTGCCCAAATTCAACTCTCAGTAATGATGTACAACTGCACCTACAGACCCATAAGGGCTTTAAGTGTGAAGCAAAGCAAAGTTTAAAAAATAAAAGTTCCCCATTTGTTGTTCCATAGCTGTGCCTCAGTGTAAAATTTACAGCAGCTTGTCAGCTGGTTTAATTCTGCCCATGGAGCAGCTCCATCAGTGTTCTTTAAGAGATGTTTTCTGAAACTTGCATCAAGTTTAAATCAGAATGCACTTTTTAATTGAACTACCTGATGCCCTACAGGGCTTTGCTAACAGAAGAGAAACCCCTCTGAGGGTCTGTCCTGATACCTTGTGGTTATTTATGGATGTGGGTTAGTAATTCACGGAGTTGCCTCTGACCCTGTTGACCTGGTTGTGTCAGTCAGGACAGGGTGTCGCCTCATTAGACCAACACTACGGACAAGACCTGACAAACAGATAGCATCCATCATGGTCCATCTCCACTACATAACCTGACAGGTGTGTGTGCCTAAAGAGAGGTTGTGACGTCTACCCATCTGTTAGTGTTGTCTGCTACATTTGAGTGTGTGTGTGTGTGTGAGAGAAGGAGAATCTCAGGGGATGTTGTACATCTGTGAGGGTGTGTGGGTCCCAGATTGTGTGTCTGTGTGTGTGTGTTATGTCAGTGAAGACCTCCATCTATCAGTCCAGGTAGATGCCTGCTAACTGAAGATGAAGTCAATACCATCTAAGTTAGGTAAATGAGATGGTGGTCTATGAATCCTCTATGAATTACAAAGAATGAAATATAAAATTACCACTTGTGTCAATGTTGTTTGATCTGATTTATAATTAGTGCGTCTTTTTCTCAAAAAAGAAATGAAACCACTTTTCTTTTTGATCTTTTTCCTTCTCAATTCGGCCTCATAGTCCTAGCTTCTGATACTCTTTATGCTGTTTACCCTGATCAGCTTCACCCAATAACTGATAATTAGTTGGTTCCTTGTCGTTGTCTATCCATTTTCCCCTCTCATCTGTCTGTCTGAGATTTCCGGAAATGAAAGTCTGGACTTTGATTAGGCCATTCTAAAATTTTCATTGGTTGGTTTTGGGTTTGTTTTTTTTAGCCATTTAGAGGTGGATTTTTGGGTGTGTTTCCAAACATTGTCATGCCGCAGTACCCTGAATTTTCAGGGTATGAACTGATCGCAGCTCTTTCTCCTTCAGGATTTTCTGGTATAGCATAAATTCATGGTTTCATCAATTATGGGAACTGGTTCAGGTCCTGAAGCAGAAAGCAGCTCCAAACCATCACACTACTATCATTAGTGGTGGCGCTACCATTCTGAGATAAAGTTAACCGAAATGAGTGAAGTATCCTTTTTAGTCATCAGTGTGCTTTTTGCCTTGGAACTCTCCTTTGGATGCCATTTAAGGACTGATCTTAACTGAGGCAAGGTGAGACCTGCAGTTCTTTTGTTCTTGGTTCTGTTTTGCCCTCCTGGATCTGTCACTGATGTGCTCTTGGACTAATTTTCCATTCCCGTGAAGGTTCACCGCTGTTCCGAGTTTTCTCTCCTTTGTGGATAATGGCTCTCACTGTGGTTTGATGGAGTCCCAAAGCCTTAGATGTGGCTTTGTAACTCACTCCAGACTGATAGATGTTGCTGATAGTTGTTTTTCATTTATTCTTGAGTTTCTTTAGATAGTGGCATGATGTGTTGGTTTTTTTTTAGCCTCCTTCACTTTGTCAGACAGGTTGTATTTAGATAATTTCTTGATTCATCATGTCTAACAGTAATCAGATCTAGTGAATTGGAACTCAGTTTTATAAAAACTGTGCATAATAACAGTTAATTCATGATTTCAAAAGGGAGGAAATGACTTTTTTACACTGGGCCAGGCAGCAGTGAAATCATCATTTAAAAACTGCATTTTTTTGTGTTTATTTGAATGATATTTGTTTGATGGTCTGAAACATGTAAGCATGGCAAATATGCCAAAAAATTAGGAAGGGGGAAAATGCGTTTTCATAGCACTGTACATTAAAAATGCTGATCATGGACAGCTTGGTACCTCTAAAGAATTCCTTCTATGCTGCAGCTACAAATAACTCACAGTTCTTCGTGGGTCCGTATTAGCGTTTTAGTCATTTGCTTCCCAAAGACAATGATGCTGCATAATAAACACTGATTGCTGTGAGATTTAAGCTTATTATTTCGTCATCGAGTTGTGCTGAAATGAGGTTGGCCTCAGCCGTTCCTCCTTCACGCTCTCACCGCTCAGTTTTTGCGCTCTGATCAGGCGTGATCAGAGGGAATATGATAGAGTCAAATTTTAAAAGCCCTCAGGCTCTCTCATTAGGAGAAAAAACTTTCTGCCTCTCGCTAAGACCTAACCTGCTTTCACACATTCTCCGTAGCCCTGAACTTTTTGTTGACATTCCACTGTGGAGTTGTATGTGAGAACGCAAATGTCTGACTCAGTCGGGCTGGACATCGAATCGTTTTGAATAAAGTGTGTGTAATGTTCAGTGGTCTCCATGTGAGGAGGTTTTTGTCCTGAGAATATATTCACTATTCCTTATCGGTATATTATCCGTATTTTTGTGGCTATTTGGCTATATATATCATTTCTAGCATGTTTTGGACATTTGTGGCAGGATTTAATGCATAATCCAATTGTCCTTGAGTCAACCACACGAGTCACTTAACAGTTTGAGCTACACCTCAAACTTGCCACAAAGTCAAATCTGTCAAAGTTTTCAGTGTTAACTCTACAACAATTTAGAGATGATCCTTTTTGCACAAGAACAGGAACTTCCAGTGGTGTGTGTAGTAGATGATGTAGCAGGGAGCCTGCTTTCCTGCTGTCCTAATTGGAGAGGTGATGCTGTGCCCTGGGCACTCTGCCATCTATGAGATGCTAGACTTGTGCAGAGCTCTCTGACTCATCTCCATCATGTCACACAGTGCTTCCTGAGAACATCGGTGCCTGCAGGACTGCCCTGAAACTCAAACACACACACCACTAATATCATGAGACCACGATAGAAATGGCTAGACAAACTGCAATGCCACTGAGGAAATAGGATATCACAGAGACAAAAAAAATACACAGACAACCAGGTGATGTGAGTGTCATTATTGTTTGTTTATGGTAGTTCTTGTTTGGATGAGTAATTTTGTAATCTCTTGCTGCTTCCACAGTTTCACGGGCTAAAACAGTTTTCTGAAAGCAGGGCAATCCACAAACTGCTCCGGTTTATCAGAACCGATGGAAGCACAAACAGTGTTAACGAGTCATTTAACGCATGGCACAAATTTTTTCGAGTTCACGCTGTAAACTTTACACCATGCTGTTACTGAGTTTTCAGTTCAGCTTTTAGATGATTGATTTTCTTCTCTTAGAATTAGGAGGTATTGAAGTTTTTAATCTGGAAACCAAAATGCTGTTTGAATGTTTGGATATTTAACTTGGCTCTGCAGTTAACGTCACATTGAATCATCAGCTAATCTGAGATTCCTCCAAAAAATTAAAAAGTTCTCTCTATAGTAAGTAATCTGTCTTTTTTCCCTGACATCCTTTTTTGCATTATTTTGCATTAACTCTTTTATTTATTTTTAAATTCCTGCTCATCTCTCCAACCCTATAAATCTTTCTGCATTCATCTCCTATCTAAAGTGTAGAAAAACAAGTGGACACTGATGCAATCTCGCAGCAACTGCCCCTTTGCTGATGCGCAGGCTTTCTGTCTGTACCGTGGTGTGACAACGAGCACCGATGCACGTTGCCTGTTATTTACATCAGTGTTTGACAGCGTGTTGAGCAGATGACTTTTAAAAATATTTTTTTGCGGGAAGTTTCAATCTTTTTGCCGTCAGCTGAGGTCCATTAGGTTTCGTATGAAGCACTATGTTTGCACTGTTCCATTTTAGGAATTCACCTAATGATAAGCCCACATTCAGCTAATTAGCATAATTCTTTGGCAGTCAGTAGTTGCCTGTGTGTTTCTCCGCTGTGTAGAAATGTTAAAAAAAAGCCAACTGAAGCAGATAACCTCCCTCTGATTGACAACACCGGGGATGCAAACACAAGAACATAACACAATTTCATGCTTATAAGTGCATATTTTTTATGTACTTGGCATATCTGCTGTTGTTTGCGGCAGATAGCAGAACATCTGTTCTGTGGACACCTGGTATCAAGAGCCGCAGATAAACACTCTCATTAAATTGCAATGGGCGCTATCTTTGAACAATGTTTCTAAGCGAAATAATGACTTAATGTTGCTGCCGTGCTTGTAATTGTGGTCTCTGACTGAGTAATGTGATAATTATACCCTGTGTTGTGTGTGTGTGTGTGTGTGTGTGTAGGTGTGTGTGCAACACTGTGGATACAGATGTCCTGTGTATCCCACTAAACTTGCCAACTCGTGCACCAATTGTAGTCGACGCATGCCGTTTTTATTGTTGTCTTTGTTGTCTAGATCTATAATACGGAAACATTTGTTTTTTTAAAAATTGCTTTGCTTTTGAACATAAATGGACAGCTGGCAGAAAATCATACTGTCAGGTACTGACTCTTGTTATTCCTTAACATCTTTGAACAAGCTGAGAGTTTTTGGATTCATTTATAAAATGATAAAACTTTTGTTGTTATTGTTTCTTGTATACTCCATCTGATAATGTGCACGCATCAAGTACTTCTGACAAAAGTCCAGCTGTACAAATATAATACTGAATTTGTCAGCCTGCTGCAAAACATGCCTGATGATGTTTTCATGCATCAGGTCTCTATTCCTGTTTTAGGGGGGGTTTGCGGCGGTGACGTAGACGGAGCATTCGGCGCTGTTGCTCACGTTATGTGATCCATGCATTCACAGCGTGTACGACCTCACTCCTAGCTCTGTGACCGAGCGGGGAATGTGCAGGGCTGTTCAAAAATGTACAGCGTTAACCACGCTGTATCAGCTTCCTGAGTTTGCGAGCATGTGAATCCCAACATGTTTATTCATGCGTCATTGGTACAAATTTGCATGTGATCAACCAAAAGTTGTCCTCCAGCCTTAATGCTTTTTTGTGTAGCTGTTGAGTTTGATATTTTCCAGTATTTTAAAAGAAAGTCCAGTTATCTAATGTGAACATATCAGAGTTTTTAGACATGTGGGAGGGATTAACGTGGTTTATGAAAGCTCCTAATTCTGTTGCTTAATATTACATGACATTACAACATTATGTAATGTCAATACCTTCTATTTTTGCAAGTGCTGTGAAGTCATTGCCTTGTAATGCTGGTTGTAAATCAATGCAATCAATCTGCGTATAAAAAAACACAGCATTAAAGCATGAAGAGGTCTTCTTTCAACATAACCCTTAGACTGACATACAGACACGCCCCACGTAGCACATCTCTGCCATGAAGGTCATGTTGTTTGGTCAAGAGAGCTTTTTTCATACCCAATGGTCTGCAGTAAAGAACAGTACTGCTGCTCCCACTGAATTTGTGTTATCTTTGATTAACACCTGGTTATCTGAATAGAAAGAAAGCCTCCTGTTGATAATGTATCTGCCCTAGTAAACCTTTAATAAACAGTGTGTACCTTTTTTCTTATCTGGACTTCCTGATTCTTCCATCTGGTCAACAGCTGATTATTATCAGAACAGATCACCTTCACACACAGGGGAGCTTAGCTTTGACTGCATTAGAGTGTCTGTGTGTGAGTGAATCTGCACTAAGCAGAAAGCTGTACATATCATAAGGTGCTGCACTGTGTATGTGTATCCACATCACTGTGGTGTGAACGTCTGTCTGTGAGAGACTGTATGATGGAGGCAGAATAAGACAAGATAGGACGACATAACAACAGAGCCAAAGTGTAGTTCATTTGATCTCATGGCTCTCTGTGTCTGTCATGCTCTCACAGCATGGATTAGGATGGGTAGAGTGCTCCACTGACACCACACCTCCTCAGTTCTGTTCACTCCACTCCTTCATCCACAGCACCAAGGTCACAGCATTTCAGCGCTTCGGCCTCAACGCCGCATCCGGTTATCATCCGTCAGACACTCTCAATCCAGGAGAATTCAGCTATTTAGCCTTTCATAGCCCTTTTGCATCTGCTGTATGGACACAAAATGAAGCTACTTTAGCGCTGTGGACCTAATGGAAGGAGCCTGAGTGATCCAGGACATTTTGCTGTTGTTATCTGCCTACATCCACTTCAAAATATCTAATAGCTTTGCCTTAATCTGAAGATTTTTTTAAGCATAGATGTTTGGTGTAATGTGTAATAAAAGAAATGGTTAAAGAGGGCGGACGTTTACTAAATGCCACATAATTTGCTAAAATGCAAGCAGCTCCTGATATTTTAATGGATAGAAGTTATATTAATAGTAATAATTGTGTAACACTGGATGCCACGATACAGTGAAACTGTTATGTTTGAGACAGGTATCAGAACTTTAAAATCTTCACCATAAAAGCCCATCGGCGTGCCTGGTCCAACTTAATTCCTGTCAAACATGAGCATTAGGAATTTTTTTTTTAATCGTAAGCTACAAACCTGACATTACACAGCCTAATCTTAGCTATTTTTGCACAGTCCAGAACTGGGAACGGGTGCTGGACAGTGCAAAAGTTATGTTATGTTTTCATTTCTCATGCAATGCACTGGAGTGCAGTGAGAACAACAGAAAACATTGTCATTATTCTTAAACTTACTTATACTGGTACATGTATGAGCATTAGTGCAGTCAACTTTCCTGGACTTTCTAGCTCAGTGTCAGCTCTGTGCTCTGATGTTCTACTATCAAACAAGTACTCATGGTACTCTGACAGGATGAGCTGCCAACGTTGGCTGAAAGTGCTAGTCTGCAAAAAAAATAGAAGCGAGGCCGCGGATGTTTTGCTTCATCTGAATCACCTGACGTTGCTCCTGCTCCTGCTGAAAACAGAATCTGTTATTATCTTTAAAGTTTCTGAGAAGAAAAGAATGAATAAAAAATGACTGCTTTGCAGAAACTGAGGACTTTTCGTCTTTTATGTCAGTGATGTTAGAAACAGGCCTATGTGTTTGGGATTAGAGGGTGACGGCTTATCGACTGGCATCATCAATAACAAAGCACAGCTGCTCACTCAGCCTGTATAATCTCTGAAAATCACGTGAAACACAAGAACAACAGCACTTAATTTGAACCAATGTCATACTTTCATTTTGCTGCAGACAGCAAATTCTAAGCAAGCAACGAACTTAAAAGAGAACATGCTGAAGTGTCTTGAGGCCAAACTACCTTCAGTACTCACCCAAATTTGGGAATCTCAAAAAAGTTGAAGACATTTATGGATTGAACGGGCATGCAAGGCAAGATAGAGAGGCCTATGCAGCTGCTGTTGGGGCAAATGAAGGACAGTGGCATAAAAAGGCTTTTAATCTTTGATTTTCTCTGCTTAATGGATTTTACACTGTAAGAGAAATACAGAAGGACTCTGAGTGAGAATAAGAAACATGGAAACATGTGCCAAGTGTTCCTTGTGATTTGAGGTTGGTTGCACATTCAGTTTAACTGCGTTGTACCACTTCTGTCTTGCAGACTGTATATAATTTTATTTCATTTAATTTTAAATGTACTGTCACTTATTGTACTAAAGAAAGAAAACAAAAAAATCGTAAAAGTTTGTTATGTTGAACTGAATACAATGAAATAATCGTACAACCACAGAAATTGCACCATTTTGATTTACACCTCAGTCTTGCGAGAGCCTGTGAAACGAAGTCGGCCTGTGTAGATGGGGGTCATCTTTTGTGAGCATAGCATGCACAGCTGGCTGGCTCACTCTTGTTTATCTCAGAGCTGCAGGCGGAAGCCATCGACTTTCAGGGAAGGAAGCTGACAAAGGAACTAGTATAAGAATGAATAGTAAATTGGATTGTGGAGAGGATGTGAGAGTTTGAAAGTATGTTAAAACTGTGAATGGCCCTAAAGCCAAAAAAGAAGTTGCAGGTACAAGCGGCTCCTTCCATAAGTTTAGTGAGAAGCATGTTAGTGAAGGACTACATGCTTTGATATGAAGCTCTTAAAATTACTCTTCTATGTTGCTGTGAGTTATTTATGCTAATAGAGCTCATTAGTTAGTCCTCATCTCAGTCAAAAGGTTAAAGAGAACACACACACACACACACAGAGAGTGTAGAAACAATCACTAGTGGAAAATCACAGTCATGGATCACAGCAAGGTCAAAGCCTCCCACTTTCAGAAGTGCTACTGCAGCAAAAATGCTGTTCACAAATGACTGTTTGCTAAAAACCACAGAGAAAAGACTTTTAGCTCCTTATTTTTTTTAAGTATTTTTTTTAATTTGCCTTTCTCTTGTCTGCTTTTTTCTTATCAGTAGCCAAAAGGACTGTAAATAAAAGGTAACATATGGATCTTTGTAAGATTACACTGCAGAATAAATTATTTAAATGGTAATAGTAACATCATGGTGCATTGCATTAACTGTTTATTCATTTTTAGGAAATAATTTTATTAAATCCCTTTAGTGAAAGCTAGAAGTCTCCAGTTGTATCACATCTTAATTTTTAATTTAATACCCACTGTGGTGGTGAGCAGAGGCAAAATGAAAAAAAACCCAAAAGGTAATTGTCCAAAAACTTATGGCCTGTGATCCAACCTCCTTATGAAGGAAGTTGGTTTTTCAGCTTCCTTCCTTACTGATACAGAATGATTTATAAACTCATGATTTCAAGTTAAGTCTGTTTGCTGTTAAGGTGACAGAATCAGCATTTGCTGCATTCAGGATACCTAATATAACGTCGACTGTTTGTCCTTTGGAGCTAACGATCATTATTTGTTGCACTGGCTGCTAACATTAGCATTGCTAATCTCTGTTGTACAAAGAAAAAGTCTGACCTTTGTTCTTTGACCCTTCACCCCTGGGTACAACTTTTTGCACACACTCACATCCACACCCAGGAACAGCTATTTGGTGGTTGATTTGGATGTGGAAACTGAAATGTCCAACACAGTCCCATCAGACATTAAGTGCTCTTTAACCTTCCGGGTCTAGTGGTGCCCAATTTGAGAATGTACCACGTAAAAGTGTGGGGTATTCATAGGTTGTTGGTGGGTGTGTTTTGCATCCTGCATGCTTAAGGCAACACCCTCACCTAACACAAAGGTAGGGACATGGACTCTTGATTGTATGGCCATGTGGTCACATGTGGTAAGTCAGCTGTTGTTTTTATGTTGCTTTATTTCAGGAAGAATCGTCAATTTGTTCCACTCTGTTTAAATATTCCACTATAACTGATTTCCATGAGGGAAGAGATTGAGTTTTCTGAAACCAGTTGCTTAATGTCAGTGTACACATTTTGACGACAGCTTGAAGTCATTAATATTCCAACCCATAGATTTGATTGGCTATCATTAGCCATCTCATGGCTTTCACTGGACTGATTGCTTTTCCAGCCAAGTAATCTCAGTTTCAAGTACGAGTGCCAGATGACTCTCTAAACCCAGTGAAATGGAGAGATTCAAAAGTGTGACTCTCTTACCTTTCAGCCTTTCAGCTTATGGCACCTTTTTAAAAACATTTTCCTTCATAAAGCCTCTGTTAAAAGGCTCACAACGCCTTAGCCTTAGACATTCAGGCAAGCCACTGTAAACTATTGACTGCTGAATGCATTACTTGGATGTTTTTGCATGAATGACTTTGGTAATACACAGAACATTATGCAAATTTGTGTGGCAGTTTTTTCTGTGAGTAGATATTTATAAAAAGATGCACACAGGCCTTTTGGCTTTGCCAGATGTGACCATGCCGGGATGAGAGACTTTACTGCTGTGCTCTGTGGGATTATAGAACAAATTATTTTATTAATGTGCTGGACATAAAAGATTAAAATAGAAGACATACTTACAGTAAATTGGGCACTGAAGCAACAAATAGAAAACGGTATTAAAATGTAAATTGAAAAGATGCTGCAACAGAAAAGAAATTGAAATTAAAACAAAACGTTGTTAAAATATACCCCAAACCCCTCGGGCAAACATACACAGATGCTAATGGAAATTAAAACGAATACATTAATTGCAGTGGACATTGAGAATTCCCTACGTTATGTACGATGATGAGATTTAACCTCTTTTCCTTTAAAGGACCAGCCTGAAGCAGTCTGTTAAGTAATCTTGTTTTCCCCTAATGAAAATGATCTTAATGGCATTTTCACAACTTACGCTGTTTCGTTGTTTGTTATAGTTATCGTAATTTAATTTCAGTTTGTATGTTTTTGTTGTTGTTGTGAGGTTTTCTGGGAGAAATTTAAGACACGTGTCTCACATTTTTTACGTGTCCCACATACTCAGAACAAGAACGTGTTTACTTGGAGCTTTCCTGGCAACTGGAAACGTCAATTAAGGGCCCATCCCAATGGGTCGAATGTTTTCTGTTTTGAATGACTGAGCACAGATAGTAAAGTTCTTCAGAAAATCACCTAATATTTCACAGAAATAGCCCCTTTTATTACCACAGATAACTCTTGTAATGCATAGCTAGTTCAGAGAGTTCATTCTCCAAACAGTGCGAGGGTTTGCCCACTCTTGTGTACTATTGCATCTCAAAATTGTTCTTCACTTAGAAGCGTTTCAAGTGCGTTAAAAAAAAAGGAAGGTGAAATGAAGCTGTTGATGTGGATGAGGGTCTATATGAAACATTACTGGTAATATCTAGAGTCATTTCAAATTATGGTGATCGCTGCTTCCTTTTTATATTCCGCTCTTTATTACTTTTTTTGACTGTGAATTGTTCTGTGCTCAAGTCAAAATGAATTTTAAGTAGATTTTATAATCCGTGATCTTCATCTCAGTTAGTGTGACTGTTATTCGACTCAGTAAATATACTAAAAGTTTTACCACAGGCTGTTGTGCAGCAAAGTTCATCCATCCCGAGTAAAATTTAAACTAGTTCAAGACAGTAATCTACTGGGAAGGCAGTTTTTTTATTTATTTATTTGTGTTTGTAGATGTGTGTGTGTGTGTGTGTGTGTGTGTGTGTGTGTGTGTGTGTGTGTGTGTGTGTGTGTGTGTGTGTGTGTGTGCAGAAATATTTTGCATACCTTCATGCTGTGTTGGGAAGGTCACTTTTAAAATGTAAAAGATTGCAGATTAACTAAACAAAGAGGCAGCTCCTGGTAAAGCACTATCACTTGATGGCATTGCACCAATATTTGTCCCAATGGCTTTGCTGACCTATGTACTCCAGAAATATGGCAAAAGAAGACATGCCTGCATGGAAAAAGATGCAAAACAAAGGCATGAGTGCTGTATTGTAATATAAACTTTTTCTTATACTGAAAAAAGCATTAGTTTGGATATTGCTCCTTTGTAGACACAGAAGTTTTGATTTGTCACACTTTAATAAGTACACATTTTTTCAGTAATTAGGCCTCTGGTCTAAAGGTTGGCTGGTCGAGCAAATTCTCATTGGCTGAACAATCTGCAGTGTTTATTTCATTAGGAGAAAAGTGCAAGTCATAAATGGTTTTTCAGGATGAATCCACTAGTTTTGATACTGAGGGGGCAGCATACCTGCTTAAAAAGGGAGTATATCGTTACAACTTTGATCTTGCACAACCCCATGGAGAATGCTAAATCTAACTTGCTAACATTTACATGTGCACTGCATTAACTCTGACTCAGCTCCAAACTAATTAACACCACATCCTAAGAAGCTGTCAGTGTGGCTTTGTTAAAACAAATGGCCTAAAAGTAGACTGTAAACTTTGCAAACAGCAATTTTCACTGTAGGCCAAATTGGTTGCATTTCGATGTTTCTGCCAACTTTTATGTTCAAAGTTCAAAGATTTTGGAGCGAACACAACTGGACCGGCTTATTTGGGTGTCTGGACCCTGTCCAATGCTCGAAAGGGTGAGATGCAGGGTGCCCCTCCGGACAGGTCGCCAGTCCATCATAGACCTAATGGCATCTCAATATGTTTGGTCTGATTAATATTTAATTAAGTGCACCCAGAGACAGCTTTGATAGCTCCACAATCCGAAAGTAGCAGCAACTAAATGTAAAGCTTTTACTCTCAAACAAAAAAAAGAAAAAACTATATTCATTTATGACGTGAATTATTACATTTATTGCTCAGGATATGAGGTCTCCAAGCTTTATTCCTTAACAGTTCTTATACTGGGATATCCAGTGAAAACATTTCTATTTTCATAAATCATATTGAAATGGGTAGGTGCTTGCTAGTTCGCTTTGAATCTGCTTCATTACAAAATGTATCATCATGTCACCATAAAATATGGTACAGGTACTAGCTTTTGTGTTTATCCCTAACCATTTTATGCTAATAAAGCTAGCAGTTAGACTGCACTCACTCCTTTAAATCACTGTGTTCACCTCTCTTTTAGTAAGTTAATCCAGTGTTTTGAATCATTAATACTTACATTTTATACTTTTTATATGTAAAAATTTTTGTATGTATATTTTTATATGTAAGTGTTTATCTCTGTAAATGTTTAAATGTGCCATTTGTGGTTAGTATAACTGTAAAAAATCTTGCAAATCTTGCAAAAATGTTGGCTATTTGGGGTAGCTCAGTAGGTAAAGTGTTGGCCCCGTGATCGGAAGGTCAGGGGTTCGATTCCCCTGAACGGCTACCCTGAGGTACCCCTGAGCAAGGTACCGTCCCTATAGTGCTCCCCGGGCGCCCAATGGCAGCCCACTGCTTCACTGAGTGAATGGGTTAAATGCAGAGAGGAATTTCCCCACGGGGATCAATAAAGTATACATTATTATTATTATTATTATTTCATCAGTGTCACCGGTCAAAGTTACTTTGTATACATTTTTTACTACTATGAAAGAGTCTTAATCTTTCACCAGCCATAGTGCCCTAAACATCCACAGATGTCAAAAGGAATAGACAAGAGTGTGTCAAACTGATATCACCCGTATCAGTAAAGCCATTTTCTTTTCCAGGGCAACCAAGTTAAGGATTTGGCAAAGAAGTCCACCTCAATCTGTTCCAGTGATATAAGTGTATATATGTTTCAACAGGTCTTAATCCACATTACACGGATTTAACATGAGATAAACAGGGATTTGAGAAGATCAGCGTCTGCTCAGAAGAAGAAAAAAATCTCTCTTTTCCTCTTTTTGTCATCCTTATATCAAGTGCAGTTCAGTTCCGTATGCGTGTGTGTTTAGGGGATGAGGGTGTGTGTGTGTGAAGCAGCAGACTTCTTTTCATAATCTTTTTTGCATGTTCATGTCAAATTTATTGTGGTAACAAGTCCCACATCTTTCTTCTCCAATAAGCCCTAAATCCTTTATCACTGTTGTTGTCATGTATGCTTAGCGCAGTGATGTTTCTTGCCCACCTCCCCACCTCCCCACCTCCCCAACCCCCACCCACATTATGTTTGCTGTTGTAATCATCTTATTTACAGGTTATGGTCCCATAAAAACCGTCTCTCATGATCTCAGTCACAAGAATTCACTACGATGAGGCATGATGTTCATGATGCAATCAGGAAAAACTCCCTGACTAACCTGTCTTTGGAACAGCTCCTCTGGCTGCCTTTGTGTCTGGTGGAGCCTGGTGCATGCTGCCATGTCTGACTTCCCCCGACCTTCATCATACGCAACCCTACAGCACGCTGCACAGCTTCTGCTTGCCTCATGCTAAGAATCAAATCTGGCACAAGGCCGCTTAGTAACAAGAGGCTTCTGTGCGGTATGGCTTTATGTTAAGAAAGGAAATTAGGCTACGATCTGAGCATACAGCGACCCAATAAAACTACCCCCTTTTATCTTCACCAAATCAGATTCAACCTGATGAGAGCAGCTCTCGGAAGAAATGTCTCTGTTTTTTTTCTAGCAGCAACCTTTACACAGTTTTGTTTTCCCGGGATATTATGTTTTGAGTTTCAGAGAGGAAGACAGAAAAATGACGGGTTGTATAATGAAGCCTTCCTAAAAATCCACTGATACTAAATATTTGACAGGGAATAATATTTGATACAGTACACGTTTCGTGCCTATGAAGAGTGACGGTTTTTGGCGCGAGAACGTAAACATCGCAGTAACTCCACAAACAAAGAGGAAAATCTACAGTAAATCACAAAAAGAAAATGGGAAGATTTGTTTGAGGGTAGAAATGTGCTCGGAAACCATGGCTGCCTGCGTCTTGGCCTCTGTCAACCTTATTGCTTTGGTGCCGTTTCCCAGCCCCTCTCCCTGCTCCAATATGATAAGATTTACTGGCATGTCCAAATGGGTAATCTTGTTTATTCACTGTAGCTGTTTGGATCCCAACATCACCAGGAGAATTAAAGCCCCTGAATCTCAGCAGGAGGTCAAGCATTAAAAAAGAAAAAAAAAAAAAAAGGGAAATGTACTTTTGTATCTCTGCTCTAACTCTGTGTTGGTGTTCATTAGTATTGTAACAGCTGATATTATTTTCACTGGAGCTTACTCTCTTCTCTGTTGTTTGCCTCACTCTGTATGTCTTTCTCTCGCTTGAGCCCTTCAGCTCTGCATGCACCTGTGTACGTGGATGCATATAAGCATGGGTGTGTTTGGAAGAGTGAGACGTCTGGGTTCAAATGCAAAAAGATCTCACAAAGGATCTAGCAAGCAAAGGTTTTAAATGATCAGCTAGAAAAGTCCAATTCTATCTGGGCCAACGGTGCTCAGAGGCAGTGGAGCCGATAACCCCGTGGGTTAAGCAGGGGGGTGTGGTCTGTCACGTGAGCGCGCTCTCTCTCTGGAAGAGATCTTCACTTATAAGAGGCTTGCAATCTGTTTGCATTCCCCCCAAACAACCCTTCACCTTATTCAGATAAGCCCACGCCCTTACCACTTGGTTTTATGAGTGGAATGCGCGCAGAGAGTTGATCTCTTGCTATTTTTTCCCCCGTACAAATCCTCTATGCAGATCTTTCTTTTAGAAGCATTTTACATATTCTTTTAATCTGTGTTACTTTACGGATACTGCCCTGCTTTCAACCCTTTAGGAGGTTAAGATCAGCCCATAACTCAGCCCATCACTGACAAAATGTTGTGAAATGTGTCGAGCTTAAATCTATGATACAATTTCACCATCCGTCCACGAGGGCAGCGCGAAAACAATCCCGAGCGAGCAGATGTAATCTTGGGATTCGGATAGGAGCAATACGCAGTAACTGCAACTCGAGCACAACCACAGCCCTGACACGGCAACGTGCACATCACGGTGCGCTTCGGTCCTCCTGGGTCCGACAATCTCACCATCAGCGAAGCGGTTCGCTCACCAAATCAATTCAGCAGCAAGGAAGAAACGAAGCACATGGACAAGACATCTTAGGTGACAGAGAGCTTTTATTTGCTCCGTTTCTCACTTTCACTTCCTAATAGATAGGACATCAAGATACCCGCAGGGAATTTTTTCAAAGTATCTGTGTGAGTGGGGGCTGATGGGTGGGCACGGGATGCAGCTTGTAAGGGATTGCATCAGCCACAGTGCTGAATGTGGATTCCTGGATTTCACTCACGTATTGTGGGGCCATCGAAAGGAAACAGGTGGCAGAGTACAGCAGGGGCGAGGGACGGGATGGGGGGGGGGGCTATTGTAATTAATACTGCAGATGCTGCTCTCTGCATTGCATCTGGGCAGCGCTCTCATTTTCAGAAATCTCCAAATTCTCTCCAAATCCCTATAGTCCTTCAGAATCCTATAAAATCTCCCTGCACTTCCTCTACTTCCCCTCATTTCTGGACCATCACCACATCACTCCTGCACCGTGTGGCTTGTCCCAAACCGTTATTTCTTCTCTATTTGACACATCACTTTATCTCCCCTCTTGTTTTTTCTTTTTTGGGGGGAAATATGTTTAACCCACCTCCTGCCCTCCAGTAAAGTCTTTCAATTCTTCAGCCCTCACCCTCTCACCCCCAACCCTCACCATCTTTGCAGAGTTCAGCAGACCAGTGGCACGTGTTTTCGCGGCCACAGTGGTAGGAAGCCCAGTCTCCTCTGATTACAGTGTGCTCAGGATTAGAGGGAATGTGCTCTGACATATTCAGTCTGGTATTATGGTAATATCCCTTGACGCTACTTCACAGGAACACCACAGCCAGGCCAGGACACAGCTTCATTCCAAACAGCATGCAGAGCACCAGGTGGAATATGGCATCAAAACTGGCTAAATAGGACTACAAGGGGTTTAGTTCTGAGGCAGAGGAAGGGAGAAAAATTTGCTAAGTTCCTATGGATTAAAGTGAAAGTGTTGGGAGCTTTTAAATAAAACATAGGGCAATTTAGAGGGCCAGAGAAATAACCAAAATGATATACTGTATGCAATATCATCATCTGCTCTATTCCACTCCACTGTCATTTTGTGGAACTGCAACATGCAATACATTCTGGAGAGAAAAGCAGACATATTTTGATTTGCATTCATTCACACATCAAGGGCACATTAAAATAAGGGCAAAGAATTCAACAATCTTCTACTTTTTTCTCCCCTCTTATCTCACTCAGCTTGGCAAGCACTGTGCCAATGGAGCACTGGGAGGGAAAAAAAGCATCTTTGCATAAAATAGCAAGCAGGCAAAATCTAAAACAGTTGGTGAGGAACTCTAAATAATCACGCTGCTTTTGGAAATGAATGCATTAGCATAACTTAGTCCCAGTGAAGTAATCACTCGTCTCAGGGTGAGAAGATCCCCTCCAGGCTCATCTCACTCCTGCTGCTTCTATCCCCCTGAGTTCAGCCTCCGCAGAATGACTGACCCCCTGAGACTGAGGAGGAGATAGGACACGTGGCAGAGAGGAACAAGTTCAAGACCCCTTCTGGGTTTGCAACAAAGTGCCTTCAGCAAGTGATAAGATTATATGCAAAAAAGGGATAACTCCATTACAAAGCATCATTTGGTCTGTCTTTATCCCCATATCTCTGTAGGAGTGACCACATGCACTGATCACACGTTGAGTACACAAATGAAGCTTTGACTATGTCAGCAGGTAACAGAGAATCAAGAGAAAAACAAAGCAGCATCTAGATAGGAGCCCGAGAAATCCTTCATATCGAAGCTAAAGGCATGCTTCAGTTTGTGATTGTACATGAGGACCTGACAGTAATAGCAATCTTTTTAATGTAATGAAGTGTAGTTAAAAACACATCTGCAACATATATAGCAACCTATTCCAATGTTATTAACATTATTAACAATCTAACATCCCCATAAATGCCTGAACCCAGGGTTTCCCAGCAGATTACTGGCTATAAATGCGATAATAAAAGTTACACACTTCACCTTTCAATTATTCACGGTCTATGGATATAGATGCCAGCTAAAGACAGAAAGATTGCTATTGTAGCTTACGGCTCAATTTAAAACAAAATAGCAATATGTTAGCAAATGTTAGCAAACATCTTCTGCACAATCTCACTCACAAATTACACACCAGTGTCAATAGGTGAGTGACCAAATGATTTGAAGCACTTGAGGCTCTGGCCCACAAACAGCTCTGCCCCTGCTGATTGGTGGTATGCATAGCAGCTGCAACACCTAACAGCACCTAACACGAAGTGGTAATCTCCATACAATTAGCAAGACAGCAAGAAATTAATTACACAAATTAGCAAAGGGAAGGCGGAGGGTCAGCAGCAGCAAGCAGACATTAAATCAAGATATGTGATGTTTGGTGAAGTTCCCTTTCCTTTCAGGCATAGATTATCCAGATTAGTTTGCCATGACACTGCTTTTGTTTCCCGTTTGGACATTTTGTTGCTGGTACTCACCATTAGCTCCTGTCTGTTTCTGCTAGCGAATGACTCACTAAAATCCACTTGCAGCATCATTAGCAAGCCCAGGTACACAAGCGAACCCTCAGCTTGTTTCATTTAAACAACGCTGCCAATTTCCATTTCAATGGGGGATGACAGTGACTGCAAACATTTCCGTACTAGTTAAGTCTCTTATTAAAAAATGTCATGTTCACTTTCATGGACCTGAGTGAGGATGCTAATGGATTTTGACCGACCAGAGGGGGCGTTGTTTTCATTTCTTTCAATGGCTGAAGAAGAATACACGACCACCACAAGGGAATACTAAGCTGTTTGATGTCTGAGAGGAAAACCTTGAAATATTTTTTATTAAAAAGCACAGTCAGTGCTATTTTGGATAGTGAGGAGACCTGGCTTGTTTTGGAGTTTATTAGACGCCTCTGCCTCAAAGTTTGTTTGCACCTGGTGAAGCTTATTGCAGTAAGAAAGGAATGATGCTGTTAAGCTGGGAAAAGTATGTATGAGATGATAATCTATATATGCTTCACCCAAAAGAGGCTCATTGTTCTATAAAACATGAGTTCACAGAAAAACCTGTTTGTGTTATGTATAATGGTAAGTACACTGCACTGACTAGCACAGAACTCTTCATGCAAGATGGCCCCAGTTTTTTTTTTGAAGTTAACTATTTGTTCTCTTTGTGCCTTAGAAAATGATAATGTTTTCTGCTTTAAGTAGCATTAATCATTTTATATATAATATATATATATATCTGCATATTCTAAACTCAGTCAGATGAAGCCACAGTATTTTTCTTGCCACATCCAAAAACTAATAATCATTAGTACTGCATTAAATAGACAGTGTGTGTAAGGTTTGAATTTCCTTTATTGGGAGTCACTGCTGAGTGTGTTTTTTAAATCTTCTTTCATTTTCTAGGGGTCAGAAATCACCAAAACAGCTTTGAATAACAGATCCAGATACATAAGTGGGACTTTCACCTACAAAATAGGCTTTTATGGGTATTTTATCTATTTTTTAATGAACTCTTGGCGTGTGTCTTTTTGAATACAGTGACACAGTTCCTCTTTTTTTTAAAGATGTCCCACGGATGATGTTTTTGACATTTCTGCCATCTGTAGTGAGATGAACAGTTGGCAGAAAGTAGTTCTCAAACTGTTCACAATGACATCTTTAAAAATCTGGCTTTTTTTTTTTTTAACGAAAAGCTGCTGTTGAGGTTTTCAAATTTCCTTCATGCTTTCAGTACTCTAAACCCACGACTAACTCTGAGCACACTGCTCTGGCATGATCTGTGCAAATATGGGACGAGAGGAGGTTATGAGAACTGTGTCTGTATGCCTCCATGTTTATGTGGGTAATGGTAACAAAGGGTATTCCCAAAGAATCGCCTTTAATTAGATTCCAATGATTCAGACTGAGGCTAAAAGCGAATATTTCCATCAGAGCGCTGGTCGTAGGGAATACAAAGCTCATTCACGAGCGAACACTGGGAGCCTTTTGTATTTCAGTGCACATTAGCATAGTGTTCTTGAAGTTTTATGCAGTGGAACATGTACGTATTTCGTACAATGCTGACACTTACATCATCGAGTTGCATGACTTACGTTGGCATGTTGTGATCTAAAGTCTCTTCTTTCTTTCTCTTTTGTGAGCCGTATATGCTAACTAATCCATAGGGGGAAAAATACTGCATCTTTACAGTAAATCTGACAGTACATTGCTTTCATGCTTATCTTTTTTTTTTGCCCACATAACACCGTTCATTGCTTTCTTACTTCTATTTCCTTTCTTTTATTTGCTGATAGGCCTGCCTGTTGACACCTCTCATACAGAATCAGATTGTGTTTGAACAGCTTTTGAACAAAAACAGAGAAGTGGTTTTGACTTTCTGACGGTTTTCAATTTTCACAGGGTTTATCAGGGTGGAGATCTCCCACGCTGATTGGTGAATCCAAAGTCCAGAAGCAACAACCCAGCAACCCTTAAAGCCGCACATGCGTGCAGTAACATGGATGCACAAGGACTTGCACATACCTTAAGATAAGCGATTTAAAGGAATCTGCTCAAAAGAGATTTTGCTCGGCGATTTTTTTTCATGCTGAAATGGAAAAAAAAAAATGTGTACAATCCCTGGCCAAGGTTTTCAGTTTTCACTGCTAAGCTCGTTGGCATTGTCACTAGTTTGTCTCTTGATGGGTTGGCCATCAAGAGACAGGCAAATATACCTATGTGTTTGTGTGTGCATTTTTCTGATCTGAAGTCTTGCCTGTTATCATGTCCGTGCATTGATGGCTTGCATGAATTCGGCGGCAAATATGGTTTGGATGGGAACGTGTTGGCTTACTGACTTCCTGGCAAAATCGAAATGAGATGAAAAATGCAGCCAAGGATGGAAGTTGGGGATGAATGGACAATGAGAAGATGATAAAGGGTTTACTTAAAAGCAGCCAATTCTGTAAACCGTCAGATTTTTGCAGGTTTCATTGTTTAATCCAATCACTTTATGCGACTGCCATTCACTAACATATCACCGACTCCTCTCGCTCTGTGTGTTTATGCCTGTGTGTTTGTCTGCTCCATCGTCTCTGTTTCCTCCAGCCTGAGTAAATGTCAGAGCAATCTGCTGCTCTTCCCAGACCACGCTGTGGGAGACAGACCAACCTCATCGCCGTGGCAACCCTCTGTTCTGGCTCAAAGAAAGAGGCTAGGGTGGAAGAAGAAAGGAACTTTTATGCCTCTGAACCCCCACTAGTTTCCTCATCCCCCCTTGTCCTTGTGCATTGTAGCCTAGGCCTGAACCATGTGGCCAAGCTCCCAGGCTTCACTGTGCGACAAGAGAGGAGGGAGAGAGGCTGCAATTACTAAGCAGGTGATAAAAAAAAAAAAAGAGTTAAACATGACGTTATCAGAATATTGGTAGGAAGTCATCGCTATAGGTGCTTCATACATTTATTGAAGAAAGTGAAAAAAAATATGTTCTGTAATAAATGTAAAGAACAAAAAGGACCAAATCCTGGCAAAGACATGTAACAAATAAAGTAAAGAAAACTTCACTAGAATTACTAGCAAGGCAAAGAAATGGCACTATTAGATTTCCCAAAATGCCTACTTGGCTTGGAGCCATTGTATTTGGTTTCAATTTATACCAGCGGGAGGCTGCCGGATACCTTTCTTCTCTGGTAATGGCTTTTTTTTCCCCCCAAACCGACTTGTCAACTCTAACAAGAAGTGCACCTTAAGGGATTTCAGTGGTCATAAGAAGTAGTGCTAGGAGCCTGGCCAAAGACTGTCACTCATATCCAGAATAAAGACTATTTTTTTGTGACAGCACAGTTGGTTGTGGCACAAAGTTGAGTTGCTGAAATGACAGCGTTTAGCTATTACCTACCCCGAGAGAGATGGAGGAGACTTTTGGAGAAATTAAAGCTGAGAGAGGGATAAGGGGTGTGGCAGGGGCAGCCGTTGTGAGGGAGCATCTGGTTGCAGGTGAGGGACCGTATTTAACACTGGCAGAAGCCCAGTATTGTGTTTCCAGTGGATCCACATCTCTGGCTGTAAATTTGCCCTTTTCCTCGTGTAAATCTGTTCATTCTGTCCCTACATTGTAAATCTCCTTCCATCTGTTATCCACTTTTTTTTTTTTCACTTCTTGGGCTATCAACAGGCAAACACACAGAGACCAATGTCTCTGTCTTATCAGTACCTCCCTTTCTTATTTTGTATCAAAAGCGACTGGAAAGACTGCCTTTGATAAATAGACAAACTCGCTTTTGTGCCTTCACAAAACCTATTTCATTTCACCTACACTGACAACAGTGCGGTCTGTTACATCATATTTAGACAGTGTGTATAGAGAAGAAAGGCAGCCATCACTCTATTTCACCCTTGCAACCTTTAGAGCTAAACTTGATCACATTTTTTTTCAGTGCATGTGTGCTTATATAGCTTTTAAACTACCACAAGGCTACAAGCAGTAATATGAGCATTAAGGTCCGTACAAAAGTAAAAATTCATGTCTGTTTCCTTTGTAAGCGGCTGTTATGCCAGTAGTCTCGAACGATTACACATATGTGATCGCGTTTCCCCTTATTAGAACTAATATGCTATGTGCATGGAGGGGAGGTGAGGGGAAAGAATTTCCGTGCGAGGTACCCTCCCTTTCGTGATCTTGATCATGAGAAAGTTTTTGAAGGTGTGTGCGCATGCATGCATTTTTGGAAGCACATGTGTGCCGCGTCTGTGCGGGCTCTGCGTATGCATAATAGTGTTTTCTGCTCGGCTGGCCGTGCCGGTGTGCTCCTCTGTTCAGGTTGCACATGACCCTGACTCCATTGGGAGGCCTGTCTTTCATGTCCCCTGTTCAGTTCTGCCTCAGAATCTGGGTCAAAGGATAAAAGAATAACCCCTTCTCGCTATGACACTAACACACACTGACACCCACAGCCCTTTATGAAAAATGACTTCCTGAAGATTCAAGTGGTAACAAGGTGCCATTGTGGAGGACACTGAAGTGGACAACTTTTTAAATACAGCTTATGTAGCAGCAAACGCATTGTCCTAAATCTAGATCCTGTCACCTTTCCCTGTTATCAATGGTTATTCACTGCACCATTTACTTATCCAGTCCCTCCCCGTGTAGTGTCTCCCTTGGTTTATTTCAGTGCATCTTAAAGTCGACCTTGCATGGACAATATGAGAAGTGGGCAGAAAGTCTATTAAGAATGTTGTGGCTCAGTATGTCCTGGCATCTCTTTGTCTGGCCATTTCTCTCTTACAGTCTTTCTTCCTCCTCCTCTTGTAGACTTTTACTCTCTCCCTCAGTAAGCCTCTCCAACAATGCTGATCCTCTGGACCGGCTTCAACACACAGAGGAGGATGGAGCCATGCTGGGGCATTTGTGCGTGTCAATGTGTGTGCAGGCATTCATGTGTGGTTGTATATATGTGTGTGTGTGGCAGTTTCGGAAGATGGTTCTTGCCAAAAGAACACAGTAAGCATCTGAAGTCCCATGTGTTTCCAAGCCGTGGCTGTCATTGAGGTCTTTTCTTTCTCCAGTTAGGGAAAAAAAAAAGACAGAGGGGAAGCAGGGAGTTGTTCTTGCACTGGGACCTCTGGCCTCTCTCTAACTTCAGTCCTGTGGGTCTCAGGCTTGGAACAGGACAGTGTGCGTGTGTGGATGATGTTAAGACCTACTGCCTGTCATAGATAAAGGCTGAAGACCTCCTAGTAGCACTGGGAGACAAGGACCACTTGCAGTGCATTATATCCATGCAACCCCCTACCGCGCACCCCTGTACTCACACAAAAACAGCATCCTTAGAAGTCCATGCTGAGTAAAGGAGAGCCCTGTCAGATTGATGGAGAAGTCCATTTGGCACACTTTCTTGTCTCCAACCACTATTTAAAAAATTGCTGAGCACAGACACCTCCCCACCCCACTCCTTCACTTCCAGCAGCCTGTGCATTCTTTCTACATCACCTCCTTGTCTCTATATCCTGCACAGCTCCCTGCTAATAGAAAAGGGGGGTGTAACTTATGTGTCATCGTGTGAACAGTCATCAGTGCCTGGCAGGGGTCTGTAATGACAAAAAGGTGTTTTTCTCTGCCAGCCAGCATGTTACAGTAGACAGGAGAAATTGAAGGCCACTTTGTGTCCTGGTTAATGTGCTAGTACATGTGTATCAGTGTGAGCATCCAAATTGCTCTATTTCAGCTTCAACACCTTTCGAATTTTTAACATCCCAGTCCACAGTTGTTCCAGCAGTGTGCAGCTCCTTGGCTTGCTTTCTCTGTGCAACCGGTAGCTCTAACGAAAAAACAAGGTTTTCATTCTTCTTTGTGCACCACCATGTGCTGTTCTTTTTATTTATAATGACCCGGACTGTGCAGATATGTAAATTCCAAGAAAAAGACTCTCTGTAGTGCACTCAAGCTTGATTATTTAAACAGCAGCAAATTATCAACAAAGAATTGTCTCCACACAATCCTAAAGAGACTGTTCCCTTATTCAAATCAAGAATATCTCTTGCATCCCTACAGTGTTACCCAAAACCACCCATGCAGGCAATATTATTAGATTAAATTCTTCTTATGATTAAGGAGGTAAATAAGCAACTCGGCACTGACAGGAACGCTCTCGTATACTGTGACATCTGGCACAATTCTGTGTTTTAAGCAGAAAAATGTCTCCAATCACGTAGGTTTTTAATACGCATATGTTGTTTACATGGGAAATTTGTATGTAGCTGTAAAACCTTTCCAAATTCTTTAGATTGCCTACTGTATTGCTGTGAAAAATAGCAGAAATTTAGTTTCTCTCATTTATTGTTTCTTCTGCAAACAAAAGTAATGCATTGGATTTACCTGGCACACACCAACTTTCAGTGTCATTTCCCAGTGTACTTGTGAGTAACCCTCACAATGAAAAGAGCCCAGTAGCTTGCCTATTAACGATGGCAGCACAGAAAAAGGCCACAAACAGCATGGTGTGCACGCTAGTGAAGTATAAGTATGCTGAGGGTGGACAGCGCATGGAGGTATGACTCTATATTTATTTTGTTTCCTTTCCAATGATTCAGGTGCTGATCTCCTATCTTCACCAGCAGAACCATGAGGAGTGAGACACAGAGCCGCCCTGGGAAATTACCCTGTCGACAGACGGCTCATTGAGACTTTGTTAGTGCAGCCACCCAACCTAGTGCCTCTTCAGCTTGATAGAATAGAGCAGCTCTCCATGACAGAGTAAACAAAGCACGATCACATGGATGATCAGGAAAAGAGGGTTTTTCTCATGCGATTAAATCGCTGCCAAACTTTGATTTGTGCGGTCATGTATGTTATTTGCACGCCAGTTAACCGGTAGAAATGTCAAGTGGAAAGTGCATTTCTTCCTTTTTTGTTTTGCTTTTAATTATGCATATAAATGTTCGATCTGAATGTTGCATTGTGAGGGTGTTTCATACTTGAATATGTATAATGCTATGTTATACATTTAGTTGTTTGGGTGTTTGTAAACTGAAAATGTTTGTGGGTTTTTAAATATATATGTGTGTGTGTGTGTGCGCGCGTACACTTTTCTGTCTGTCTGCTGGTCTGTATGTGTTTCTTTGGCAGCAAAGAATGTCTGTGTTGAGGAGACAGAAGAAGCAGAGAAGAGGTATAAGTCTGAGACTGCAAGTAAACAACCTGCAGTAGCTACAGTAAGTGTCAGTGTTCCTTCCCCTGCTTCCCTGCCTTCCTCCTTTACTTTTCATTCCTGTGCTTAAACAAACATACACAGCTATTGTGCTGCCAAGTTGCTGAAGAACTTGCTCAGCAAACTTCATTGTGCTTCTGCTTAGCTTTTTGTGCCTAAATTGATAATTGAATTGACTATCGCCATGTAATCAATTAGGGTGTTCATCCCCAGCTCTGAATCAAACAGTTAATTGGCTTGTGCCACAGAGAGCCTGAGACGGAAATCAGGCTGGTGCAGGAGGGACTGTTGGATTACTACAGATGGGCTCCCGGACCTATTTGCATCGTGTCTAACTTTAAGTCTTTGATTGCCTTCTGGTTCGGAAATTGCCTGGGTTTGTGAAGCACACAGGTTGATATTGGACCTCGGTGACAAATCCTGCCTGTTTTAGAGAAGCAGGTAGGAATATAAATATATAGAGAGTGCAAACACAGCTGGTTATCTCTTTGCTTTGATCACAATCTTTCAGACAGATGCATGCAGGTTTCTCTTCCATTAAACACCCTTTGTTACTTTTTACCCAATGTCCGGAAAAATTCTTTGCCACCTGCAGTCAGCACTGCTTTGTCTGAACACACAGAGAGAGCAAAGCATTTCAAGTCCAAACAACCCTGCCGTATTGATCCACCCCACACCTTATTCCATTTTGTCCTCTAAAACATGCCTTTTCACTCAGTTGACTTCTATTCAAAGCCATCCAGAGAGACCTGTGTCAATGGGGAAGCTTGACTTCATTCCATAGCTCTGGAAGCCCCCTGGGGACTAAGCATAGGCTGCTAGACCATGACAGGCAGGGGGCTAATAGGCCGGATAGGATTGGATAAAAGAAGAGAGGGGGGTTGTTGCAAAAAAAAGTTTTAAGACCAGGACACCGCCATCTGCTTTTGTGGTGATGAGCATCAAAGCCTGAAGGAGCTCTGTTGGGTCCCTCTTTCATAGGGCCGTCCTACATATGGGCTTCATATTTCACCAGGACAGACAGTCAGCAAGGCCCATTGGGCCACAGCCGAGGCCACTATTCTGTCTCCCTGCATGGTTTCCAGCCTTTGAGAAGAGCAGCAAGATTACTTTTATTTCTCCAGAGAAATGTGGCTAATAAATGACCAGGCCTGACCCAGAGGATTTGGGCCCGCAACCCCTCCTTACTAAATGGAGGTAAAGAAGAAGAAGGGCTCTGTGGATATGTTCCTGTTGAGAAAAAATGTTCGAGAAATGGGTCAACGCATGGCTCAAACGACATGCTCCCAGGGTGATTAATTATTAAAGTGACTAATACTACATTTGCCTGGCAGCACTATGGGCTTCGGTCTGCATTGGTGGCACCCTAACAATAATCAGCCCTGCTGCATCTTTTATATCCATCAGCCCCTCTTCATTCCCCCCTATCTCTTTGACTTCCTCTTAATCTTTGTTATTTTGCCCTTACAGATTTCTGTCTTCTTCTCCTCTTTCTCCCACTTGACAAACATAGACCTCATTATCTAATAATGCCTTTTCACTCATTATCTCAGTCCCGCCTTTCCTCTTCTTTCAGCCCCTTCTCTTGTTTCCCCACTGACGCTATCTCACATCCTCTATATCTATAAGGAAGATTGGCAGAAAAGTGTACAGCTCGATGAGAAACATGGAGGCCAGACAAATATCAGCGCTGATGGAAACCAGCCACTCTTCTCTAACTGCTCTTCTCCTTCGCCTTTTGCTAGACTTTGCCTGCCTCAAGGTAGCATATGGCATTCTCTCAGACTGCTGGACTTGTTGGCCTCCCACACAACAGTGCGCATCCATCTCCGCCTCACTCACAGCTCCTTTATGGGCTCTCCAACAGTTATTTTCTCCCATATCCCTTTCCCCTGATACTGTGCAGAGAGCCCCATCCCTCCACATTCTATTTCACACAGCCACACTTCAGTGAGGTTCACTGCAGAGATGGCTCAGGTCTGGCAGTTGGTGAGAGGAGGGCGGTCGAGTCTGGAAGACACAGTCATTAGTTAAATATTAGCCAGACTGTGCTCTATTCCCCTAACATCCAGGGGAAGGGTGCAAGAGTCATACCCTTCCAAAACAATAGGCCATAGGGGAATGGCTCTGTGCCCTCATGCTTAGATATACAGTATGTGCGGACACAAAGACCTCCCTTTCCCCTAAACCCATACAGATGATGCCCTTTTTCTTAAATTTTATATATAAGGTACAGTGTGATAGTGTCAAAAAGGTAAAAGCAAAAAGAAGAACAACAGCAATAAGGCCCACAAATGCAGAAGGGCAACATGACCAGACATATTGGCTCTGTGTGCTATGCCTTCAGATGCATCAATCCTGAGGTGAGGATAAAAAAGTTAGGTCTCACAGTCAAGTTGAACAGATGGTTGCACATTGTGAAAGCTGTGTAAGCACTTATTTACTGCACTTTTAAATCATGGCTGGGGGATATTGGAAGCAAAAGCAGTCATTTACTGTTTGATAAAAATTACAGTCTAAGACCCCAATGCATGAGTTTCTAGCATCGAGCTGTGGCATCTTTGAATTACAGTCAAGTAGCTGTGATAAGTTTCTGATTTGAAGACCATAAGGCACAGCACCACCTTGGAAGATGACCAGTGTAAATTGGAATTAAAAAAAAAAAAAAAAGTTGTAAAAGCAAAAAAGGATGTTGTCTATTGTTTGCCTCTGGAATAAAGACCATTCAATTAAATTTTATTTATATAGCACCAAACCACAACAACTGTAGCCTCAAGCTTAGTCAAGATATTTGGTGATCATAATGACAACTCTGTGGACAATGGTCAGAGTTCTATATCTTAGTAGGAGTGATGGTTTGTCTATGTTTTTCACTCAGTGTGTGTGTGTGTGTGGGGGGGTGTCCAAGGCATGGTGTACCATGTGAGTGGGAGCCACAAGGCTCACACATGCAGTGCACAGGATTCACGCTGTTTGTGTGGTGAAGGGTGTATGGAATTCATGCTGTGAGACTCAGAGATCATCTCTGCTCTGCCCAGGAAGCCTCTGGTCAGACAACAGCTATCTCAGCACACTCCTTCTCTTCTCTTTTTGTTCAGCTTCCTTCTCCTATGCCTACTTTTCCTCTGCTGTCTTCAGGTTAGATGTATACACAGCATTGTGCATATGAAAGCACTGTTAAATAAAACATAGTTATAAAGCAGAGAATTACACATCCAACATTACTATTTGCTGTTGTGAATAAGTTATAAGGCCTATAGCAGTAACATTTTGCTTTTTTTATACTTGTATGTATAACCTCGATATATTGTGAGGACTTAGTAGTACAAATCTTTGTTTTTGCTCAGCTAAGCAGTCATCTCGTGTTTTTTTTGACAAAGAAAGGTGGTTAAGGTGAATTATTTGAGCTGGTAAATCATATACATTGGCCACATAGAGCAACATAATAAGCAACATATTTATACCTTAAAGATTAAATGACCCATAATGGATAATCTGTGAACTTGTTTTGCTGCATCCATATGTTCCCAGCCTTGCTCTTTGTCTTTCTATAGAATCCCCAGCAGAGCAAACTGGGCAGGTGTGAGCAATTAGTCAAATTCAGTAATGTACTCGTCTGCTTTCTGGCCTTTTCTCTCCTGGGTCCCAGACAAGGTTCACTGGGTGGGCAAAAGTGCAATTAGTTCAATTTGGTAGCCTTGATTCATCTAACAGCAGCCCACAGTGAACACTCTCACAGCAGCAAAACACTGCATATACCTCAGTTTGGTGCAGAAGTTCAGGACATTTGTAGTTACTGCAATTATAGCAAGATTTCTCTAATATATTCAAGCTGCAGAGTGACAGAGACCTGACGTCGACACCCAATTCCTGATTTTCTGCTGCCATATTAATGACTGAATTTTCTGTCGACTTACAGGAAACTGATGTACCGGGGCTGCCATTGGCTATTTTTACACTAGCAGGCGTCACAATTCTAAATGTGAGTCTCTTGTTGTGTAACTGCAGGTAACACTGAAGATCTTGTTGTGTTCATTTGTAACCATCTTCAAGTGAAAAATTACTAAGTCTTTTAAGAAGAAACTCCAAAAAACTAGTTCAACTCAAGATTAAGACGCAGGGAAAGAAGAAGATCAGCCAGCTGTCAGTCATTTGTGTCAATCGACAGTCATGTGACAGACAGACAAGTCTTTTATAAAATTTCCCAGTAATTTCCCAGATGACCACCGGAGCACATACAAGAGGCCCATTGAATTAAAAAAAAAATGACTGAAGGGTTTATACCTGTCATCAGTGCTGGACATAAACTCCATAGCGGATACAGCCACAAGCCAGAGTGTCTCTTTTGCTTTCTTTACCTAAAGGTTTAGACAAAACCCCCAAAGCTGACTCTAAAAAACTGTAGCGTAAAAAGCATCAAATTGTGGTTTAAAAGCTGGTGCACCACATCTTAGCTGACGGCAGTCAGCCCACACTAACTGCCCAATTTTGTCCATGAATTTCCCCCAAATATTGCTTTGTGAGGTTTAACAATTTCAAATAATTATGTGGTCAGAGTTAATTAAACTTACTGGGGCCTGCATTTTATACTCATATGGCCTCCATGATTACACAAGTTGAAATACTTGGACTGTTTCTTTTGGAGCCTGCATTATTCCAAGCCTGCAAAGAATTAAGGATACAGCACAGTTACCACATTCACAGTAAATGAGGTTCAAGTCTCGTCCATATGGCATGTATTTGCCATGCCGACCCAGTAGCATTGCTGCACACACATGTGCATATCCTTTTAATCAATTAATCTTTGGATTTCATGGGAGTGTCAGCTGGTAGCACTCGGGATCCCATCCAGCTTTTCTGTCATATCCACAGGCAGCTCACACTAAATTTCCCTTCCTGCCCCCAACATCCCCTGACACCCTGTTTTTTTTCTCCAGCGCATGTGTCTGTGCAATATGTAGATTTGAGGGGGAGAAGGGAAAAAAAACCCAACCATAAATGTTGCACAGATTAAGCAGAGTAAGCTGAATACATCTAATACATGTAGTTGGTATTATTTATGGTAGCAGCATATAAAACATCTGCATATTTTTTTTTTTAAGTGTGGTCCCTTAAAATGCATATACTTCAACTTCTCTGTAGACGAACACTAACCACCCACCCAGCACGCCCGCTCTAACCACCTTGCGAGCTCAGGAATGCATAGACACGTTCAGCCCATAATGTTCTTACCGTTTGCACTGTTTATGCAGCCCGCACTCATTTAAATAACCTTGATTATTTTACTTTAGAGCTCGTGTGCATGTGTGCGCAAATGGGTGCATGTGTTTGCGTGTGAGGGAGAAGAGAAATAGAGGCAGGTTACGTAGGTAATGTAGAGGTCCTTGACATTTTTAATTTCTCCTGATTATGGCAGTATGTGCAGCCTGGCTTGTTTGTTATTATATCATAATGCATGTTTATTTTAATAAGGATTTTAATGAATGGAACCATTAGAGTGTTGAGTTCAGGAATGTGCAGGCGGAACAGCATTGATTGCCCATTCAGGTTTTCAACCCTGTTTTCTTAAAGTTGGGTGGGTTGCAAAGTCTTGGAGGGGTCTTAGCACTGATTCGCATTATAATTAGAAAAATCCAGCCATCTATCCATGGTTTGTTTTTGGGTTCATTTTTTTTCTTGTTTTTTTCTTTTTTTTTTTTTTTTTAAATATATGTTTGGCAATGGAAGGAAGCAATGCATGTCCGTGCTTGTTATTCTTTTTGAAAAACTTCACAGTGCTCTGCTTCAGCAGTTCACAGCAGCATAGAAAAAGCATTAATCAAAAGTTATTCAGTCTAGAAACTGTTTATCTTTGGTCCATTTCCAGCCTCAACAAAATTCACATTGCTTGTTTCCGAGCTGACAAGATGCACTCAGAAATGGGGAAATAAAGGCTTATAAATTGCATGTTACATATTACACATTCCTCAATGGATACTCAATGTACATTTAAAATAAGACCAGACTCATATGTTTAAAGGGATTGCAAACAGTCTTCACTGCAGCTTTAATCAGCCCATTCTCTTTTGTCTTTGCTAGTTTTCCCACAGTTTTGCAATTAAGCAAGAATTTCTTTTGAAGTTGATTGCCCCCTTCTCTCTCATTGCTTTTGTCTGTGGTTGTTTAAATGAGAGCACAGTGACCTGGCATACCACCCTGCATTGTGCCTGCTGAGTTTATACCACTGCTATAGAG